>JAUCBJ010000349.1:0-54245 GCA_032718475.1 Nemertoderma westbladi | reverse complement strand
GTTGCCACGTGTAAACAGGCCTTTACTCTTCGATTATCCTTCTAAGCGCGAGAATGTCTAGGCATATTCATATAGGCTATGTAAGCCTGTATTCTACAGTATTAGCACGGTATAGATGATAATAGCTCTTTATTGCATTATTGTTATAGGCTTTGCAGAAGTGAAGGCTGCTGCAAAGAGCATTAAGACCAATCGTGCCAGTGGAGTAGATGGTGTTCCCCCTGAGGTCTTTAAAATACCTGAATATTTAAAGCTCATCTATCCCATCATAGTAGACATGTACCGAACAACAAGAGTCCCACAAGAAATGAAAACAAATAAGTTGGTGCCAGTTCCCAAGAAGGGCAACCTAACACTCTATGGTTCTTTTCGGGGAATCTCAATCTCATTGATCTCGATTGCTGCAAAGCTATACAATAGAATTCTATTAAATCGCATCAGGGATCCAATTGAGAGACTGCTCCGTGGAAATCAGAATGGCTTCCGTAAAGGTCGTGGGACCATGGAGCCCATTTTGGCACTTAGAAGGATAATTGAAGAGTTATCAAAAAAGAAAGACAGGCATCTAGCTGTTATCTTTGTTGACATCTTCAAGGCCTTTGATTCAGTCTCTCGCTCACGTATGTTTAGCATACTTTCATTATATGGGATTCATGATGAAATTATTGCAGCAATCAGATCAGTATACGATGGTTCGACAACATTTGTGTCTACTGTTGACGGTGACACAGAACCATTTGAAGTGTTATGGGGCGTCCTCCGGGGAGAACTCCAAGTACCTAACTGATCTAGACTTTGCTGATGACTTAGGAGTACTCTCAGAATCACTAGAGGGAGCCCAACGGCTCCTCAGCTCATTAGAACATGCTGCTTCTAGTGTTGGTCTTTTTATTAACTCCAGAAAGACCAAAATGTTGACAGTTAACTTTGAAAGTCCTCAGCAAGTCTCTGATCGGATGAACATAAGCTCAAAAGATGGAATGCTTGAGCACGTGGATGACTTCTGTTACCTGGGATCATGGATCCGGAAGTCAGGTGAGGACCTTCGAATACGTAAGGGAAAGGCATGGGCAGCCTTGAATAGGCTTTCCAGGATTTGGAAGTCACCGAGAATTAATCGGAAACTTAAGGTCTAATTATTTAGAGCAGCAGTAGTTCCAGTACTCCTTTATGGGAGTCCATGCTGGGCTCTAACTGCTGAGGACACCAAATCTCTGGATGGCACATTCAAAGAATGCTACGCCGGGTTCATTGTGTCAAGTACAATGCACACATCTCCAACCAGACACTGTATAACATTGGAGGTGTCTCATTGGTTCCCCCAAGCTTGACACTAGAACAAAATCGCCTCCGCTTTGCAGGACATTGCTTTCGCCGTGAGGACCAGCCAGTGCATAATCTTGTACTTTGGCAGCCTCATGGAGTGAATAAGCATGGTGGACAGCGCATGACTTTCTTGAGACGCATCTTAAAGGACACTGGCCTTGAAGATGCGGATGATCTAGCAAATGTCTTGGGTGATAGGGAGTTGTGGCGGTGCAATTTTGTCGATAAGCCGGCACAGCATTCTTAAAAATGCAGCTGCAATGCAGCATGCCGATCCTAGCTAGTAGTCATAGGCGCCGGTATAGCTCGGTATCTCTTTTAGAAAGTCCCATTAGTTAGACAGCAGGATTAATAATATTCAGTTATAGTACCTTTGGGAAAGGTACTGCTGCACTGTCAGACTGTAATTTTGACTTTTGTCTAATCATTGCTTTGTTGCGCCATCAGCGCAGCGCTACAAAAATATGTTATATAATGCAATAATGTACGTACAAGCCAATGGAATTCGAGTGGAATGAATTAACCAATCCTACTTTGTTGCGCTAATGCCTGAATGCTGTCGATTTGTTATAGAGCTGTTCACTGTTGCGTGTTTTCCCTCAAGCCGGGTGTCCGGGTTTAGTGTAGCCTACTGCCTGCCTACAACAGTACAAGTAATTTTAACCTTTTTTTTTACTTGAGCGTCGCCGACAGTCTATATGACATACGGAACTGAACTTCACTGACTTACTTGTTGCAGAGAAGAGAGTTGTAGCGTAGGTTGGCTGTCATACAAAACTTATGCACCAGCCTGCCAGCAGAAATACGTAATTACATTTAATTAATATAGCTTAGTTAAAATGAGTGACAGTTTGGTAATCAAATACGATAATGCTTTGTCGGAGTGTAAAATGGATTACGGTCCTTATGATAAATACTTTGGTGGCCTGGAAGGGGGGGCCACGGCGTCAACATTCGTGTTAATGGATGCGGACGGCAAGATTAAATCCCAGATTACTGGTCCACCTACCAACCCGTGGTTGGTGGGGGTGGATGAATGCACCGCTAGGATCCATAAACTCATACAATCAGCTAAGGATAGGGCCGGGGTGGAGGCGGAATACCCTTTGGTTGCCTTAGGGTTGGCGATAAGTGGCGGCGAGAAGGGAGAACAGCGTAAAACCTTAATGGAATCCTTCCAGTCCAACGGTTTAGCGTTGAGTTACCATCTGTGTCTGGATACATTCGGTTCGTTAGCAACTGTGAGCGACAAGGGGGGTCTGGTAGTTATAGCGGGTACCGGTAGCAACGTGCTGCTCCTCAACCCGGGTGGGGCGGTCCACACCTGTGGAGGGTGGGGACACATGCTGGGGGACTACGGTTCGGGCTACTGGATCAGCCATCTCGCATTGCGCACCGTATACGAGGACTTAGAGAACTTCGCCACAGCACCGCACGACACAACATCCGCTAAGAAAGTCATCTGGGATTTCTTTAAACTCGAAGATAAATACGACATTTTGCCGTTTCTTTATCCCAACTTTAATAAGCCGGGAATCGCTAAGTTGTGTCGCGAACTCGCAGATTGCGCGACAACGACGGGGGATCCCTTGTGTCGTTGGTTCTTCCACCGGGCCGGCGAGGTTTTGGCGCAGAGCCTCCTAGCGGTGGCCCCGTGTATCGATTCTTTCTTGATGGACCCCGATTACGGATTGCAGATCCTCTGCGTGGGTAATGTTTGGCGGGCCTGGGACCTGCTACGCCAGGGGTTCGTGGACACTTTGGGGTCCCGTGGGGAGGGAGACAGACTGACTCGGTACCGGCTGGTTAAACCTGTGGTCTCCAGCGCTGTAGGCGCGGCACTATTGGGGGCCCAGTCAGCCGGTTCAGCTATTGATATGGACTACAGTCAGAATATGGAGGAGTTCTTTAGACAGGGATAAAATTTGCCTTATCAAATTTATAAGCGAGTAAAATAAAGTTAATCATCAGTATTTATATATCGACAAGCGATCAGTTTCGGTTCTTTCGCTAGTTGGGATTTGCTATTTTTTTTAATGAAAATAATGAAATTATTTAGCGAATAAAATATAATTTATATTGATTTACTGTAAATCTTCTAGAACTCAGATATACAATTACTGATCATTTTTTTACCGACAAACATTTTGAATTGTTTATAGGCCTATTATTTGATCTAATAAATAGGCTAGTATAATTCGCTCCAGTGTTTATAAGGCCTGGTAAAATACATTGTTTATAATTTTGTTATTTTTATTGGCGAAATTTAATTTCAAATTGCAGTACTTATTTTTATTGTATTTACAATCTAATTGTGCTAAGATATAAAGTGTATAACTTCTATTTATTATTCCATAAAACAAAATTCATTGCTGGTTGCAATGGAGTTGAATAAAGTTTACCTTTTTAACTGAGTGATTTAAAGTCTTTACTCTTATATTGCTCTACCTCCAACCCTACGGCTAAACTTCATTCATCTATAATTCATTTTGTATTTGAGTTTTTATGAATTGGACGTAGAAACTCCAACTGTATTTTTCATCCGACACCAAAAGTGGCTGCAACCTGACTTTTTCAATATATTCTCAATATGACAATATGCAGCACCTGACATAATATTTTTATTCCACAACTTACTACTATAGGTTATTTGAGTTAAATGTGGGTTGATTTAGGGACGATTGAAACATCACAAATAGGAAAGGTAGGCCTGTCTAAATAAACCTTGGCTGTATCAGAAGAAATTCACGATAACAATGAAATATATAGATACGCGTATAATTAGCGCGCATCTAAAACTAATCGAATCCATCAATTGGAACATTAATTAAAGGTTCTTTGTAGTTTCTAAGTGCCACTGTTTTGAATATTCCAAACTAGCCAAATACTTCCAATATCAATCCAGTCCATTATTAATATTAGTCAACCATATATATAATCAATGACATATTGAAGATATTATTATATCGTATCGGTGTGACCAAAATGAAAGTTGTCATTAAAGTACACCATAGCATGGCGATTACCATAGCATGGTAAATAGTTAAAGCCAATGTGGGGGGGGGGGGGGATACTTGGGTCAAATGCGTTTTTGGGATACTTGGGTCAAATGCGTTTTTGGGATACTTGGGTCAAATGCGTTTTTGGGATACTTGGGTCAAATGCGTTTTTGGGATACTTGGGTCAAATGCGTTTTTGGGATACTTGGGTCAAATGCGTTTTTGGGATACTTGGGTCAAATGCGTTTTTGGGATACTTGGGTCAAATGCGTTTTTGGGATACTTGGGTCAAATGCGTTTTTGCCTCCCAAATGAAATGTGGGTAATGAAAATCGATTGCAAAAATATCATTGACATAAATAGTTTCACCTCCTGACCACTTCGTGGATCAGCCATCAATTTTATTTTCGTTTCAATTTTTATCTGCAAGCGTTCCGTCGAAATTCCAGCAGTTCCGGTATAATTTGTTAATAAATCGGTATTAAACGAACATTTTTTTAAAAACAACAAAAATCACTAGCGCGATAAGAAAAGGCACACCAGTGATGCTAATGAGAGATGACGCTATTTGAAATCCAAAATAATCGTTTAGTAATCCGCCAACAATCGCGCCCACAATATTCCCAACATACATGGAGATTTTAAATAACTGCAAGAGAACTGATCTGGTGTCGACGTTATCGATAAATCGACAGTCGGAGATTGCAAGGCGAGTTTGTGTTTCAAGACTGGTTGTTTGGAATAATCCAGCCCCTATTCCTAACATAACACAGCCGATCAATGAGATCGTAAGAGACCTCGGTAAACCGAGCGCCTCCGTTGGGCCTATCAGTTGCATCGCCATCACTAAAATTATAGTACCGACTATGCCGGGATAAATTGTCTTCATTTTGTTCATAAAAAAACTCATGAGGAAACCAATAGACCCTTGACAAACCGGATATATCATAAAATCCAGTCCGATGTTATACTGGTTGACGTTGTAGATGTTATAAAGGTAAGCGGCGTAGTTCGCCATTGTAAAATAAACTACAACTGCTTCGTAAATGTGTAAAATAAATAAGAGAGTGATGGCTGGGTGTTTGAGAACTGCGAGATACGATGGTCTTTCGTGTTTTGAATTAAATCTATCGTAGAGTTGGGCGGGAGCTTCTAAACAGCAGTAAAGGACAAGAAAAGTAAATATCAAACCTGAGATGATGAATGGAAATTCGAAACCCAGTGTATAAAAAACGACTGAACCAAAAATCGGGGAAATTGTGTAGCCAAGAGTGCCAATAACTAGAGTTACACTAGAAATGAAACTTCGGTTAGTTTGACACAATTCCATCAATAAACTATATGAATAAACAAAACTAATTGTTTGCCCAACTCCTTCCAAGAGACGCAAGGAAAAACATGCTATTATATAAAGCCGATTGTCAGGAATATATTCGACGAATCCAAAAAGTAACTGGGTAACAGATCCCAAGATTCCAAATAGTCCCATAGAAATACGCGTTCCCCAGTTGCTGACGCCGTGCGGGAAGAGTAAATGTATCAACAGCTGTACAAATGAGAATGTTGCCAATAATGAGCCAATGAGAGTCTTTGTCCAACCTCGTTTTTCGACCACAATAGGAAAGAAGGATTCTAAAAGGTTGAGACCCCAACATGGTACCATCTGATATGCCAGCAATATAATTATCAAGATATTAAACCTCCAGCCCTTTCTAGGAGTTACATTAGAGGCGATAGGAGACATTGGGTTTCTGCAACAATAGCGTTTCGAAGAGAAAGTTGCGTGTGATTCTACAGTACCATAACTTTACATAACAAAGTTAAACATTAATTTTATGACTAAGGCTGTATTTATTTATTTATTATATTAGGAGACCCCGGTACACACAATAGGATATGTTAAGTAATTTTGAGTTCAACAGGCTCCAGGCTTGCTTTACTGAATTTTAATACAGTAAACAAACCTGCATTTCCCCTGTTACATTATAATTATATACAACATGGGCCATAAAGTGGCACCTGTAAGACAATTATTAACTGTACAAGAGATGGAGGGTGGGTGTTGGGGATGCTCCTTACATAAATAATTACCAATGGAAATGAACATGCGTCATTTTTCCATGAGGATATCAAAGGAACAAACGCTTACCGGGAACTGATATCAACTGGGTTATTATACAGAATGGGACCCACAACAGGGTCTACCATAGCGAAACATATAGCGAAAAAAAAAAATTATTCGTCCCCAAGAGTTACTGATGATGTATTAATTTGTAATTATTATTACAAATTAATTAATTAATTAATTTGTAATTCAAATTCATATTCATATTAAGTTACGTTCGTGTTCATTAATTATTAATAATTTGAAAATTAAAAGGTTGAATTTAATTAATATATTTGGCAAATAGTTTATTAACATATTAAATATTTAGAACAAATAGTTTCACTCTAACCAGTATCAATATTAATAATATTATAATCATTATATTTCATTTACTGTAATTGAGAAAGATAATAATACATTTTAAAAACCCTAACTTTTTATGCAAAAATAATAATTTACTTTATCTCTTGAAAAATATTACGTAGATTTTAATCATTATTTCACTGTCTGTACAGGAGCAAAATTAACGAGCTTTGTCCGGTAAACGGAAAATATAGGGAAGGTTAGTCGTCCTAACACGTGAGTACAACACGTTTATGCCATGCGCAACAGACGAACTAACTCAGATATCGCCCATACCACTCTGATTGTCGGCAGACACCTCTCAGCAATGTGAATACCCAATTAATTTACTGTATAAAGGACTCGCGGATAAACAGCATAACACGTGACAGAGACTAACCAATGCACAGCATACCACGTGACAGACTAAGCAATGCACAGCATTACTGTGACAGAGACTAACCAATGCACAGCATTACTGTGGCAGAGACTAACCAATGCACAGCATTACTGTGGCAGAGATTAACCAATGCACAGCATACCACGTGACAGACTAAGCAATGCACAGCATTACTGTGGCAGAGACTAACCAAAGCACATCATACCACGTGACAGACTAACCAATGCGCAGCGTTACTGTGGCAGAGATTAACCAATGCACAGCATACCACGTGACAGACTAACCAATGGGCAGCGTTACTGTGGCAGAGATTAACCAATGCACAGCATACCACGTGACAGACTAACCAATGGGCAGCATTACTGTGGCAGAGATTAACCAATGCACAGCATACCACGTGACAGACTAACCAATGGGCAGCATTACTGTGGCAGAGATTAACCAATGCACAGCATACCACGTGACAGACTAACCAATGGGCAGCATTACTGTGGCAGAGACTAACCAATGCACAGCATTACTGTGGCAGAGATTAACCAATGCACAGCATACCACGTGACAGACTAAGCAATGCACAGCATTACTGTGGCAGAGACTAACCAAAGCACATCATACCACGTGACAGACTAACCAATGCGCAGCGTTACTGTGGCAGAGATTAACCAATGCACAGCATACCACGTGACAGACTAACCAATGGGCAGCATTACTGTGGCAGAGACTAACCAATGCACAGCATTACTGTGGCAGAGATTAACCAATGCACAGCATACCACGTGACAGACTAAGCAATGCACAGCATACCACGTGGCAGAGACTAACCAATGCTCAGCATTACTTTGTCAGAGATTAACCAATGGACAGCATACCACGTGACAGACTAACCAATGGGCAGCATTACTGTGGCAGAGACTAACCAATGCACAGCATACCACGTGACAGACTAACCAATGGGCAGCATTACTGTGACAGAGATTAACCAATGCACAGCATACCACGTGACAGACTAACCAATGGGCAGCATTACTGTGGCAGAGACTAACCAATGCACAGCATACCACGTGACAGACTAACCAATGGGCAGCATTACTGTGACAGAGACTAACCAATGCACAGCATTACTGTGGCAGAGATTAACCAATGCACAGCATACCACGTGACAGACTAAGCAATGCGCAGCGTTACTGTGGCAGAGATTAACCAATGCACAGCATACCACGTGACAGACTAAGCAATGCACAGCATTACTGTGGCAGAGACTAACCAAAGCACATCATACCACGTGACAGACTAACCAATGGGCAGCATTACTGTGGCAGAGATTAACCAATGCACAGCATTACTGTGTCAAAGATTAACCAATGCACAGCATACCACGTGACAGACTAAGCAATGCACAGCATTACTGTGGCAGAGACTAACCAAAGCACATCATACCACGTGACAGACTAACCAATGCGCAGCGTTACTGTGGCAGAGATTAACCAATGCACAGCATACCACGTGACAGACTAAGCAATGCACAGCATTACTGTGGCAGAGACTAACCAAAGCACATCATACCACGTGACAGACTAACCAATGGGCAGCATTACTGTGGCAGAGATTAACCAATGCACAGCATTACTGTGTCAGAGATTAACCAATGCACAGCATACCACGTGACAGACTAAGCAATGCACAGCATTACTGTGGCAGAGACTAACCAAAGCACATCATACCACGTGACAGACTAACCAATGCGCAGCGTTACTGTGGCAGAGATTAACCAATGCACAGCATACCACGTGACAGACTAAGCAATGCACAGCATTACTGTGGCAGAGACTAACCAAAGCACATCATACCACGTGACAGACTAACCAATGGGCAGCATTACTGTGGCAGAGATTAACCAATGCACAGCATTACTGTGTCAGAGATTAACCAATGCACAGCATACCACGTGACAGACTAAGCAATGCACAGCATTACTGTGGCAGAGACTAACCAAAGCACATCATACCACGTGACAGACTAACCAATGCGCAGCGTTACTGTGGCAGAGATTAACCAATGGACAGCATACCACGTGACAGACTAACCAATGGGCAGCATTACTGTGGCAGAGACTAACCAATGCACAGCATTACTGTGGCAGAGATTAACCAATGCACAGCATACCACGTGACAGACTAAGCAATGCACAGCATTACTGTGGCAGAGACTAACCAAAGCACATCATACCACGTGACAGACTAACCAATGCGCAGCGTTACTGTGGCAGAGATTAACCAATGCACAGCATACCACGTGACAGACTAACCAATGGGCAGCATTACTGTGGCAGAGACTAACCAATGCACAGCATTACTGTGGCAGATATTATCCAATGCACAGCATACCACGTGACAGACTAACCAATGGGCAGCATTACTGTGGCAGAGACTAACCAAAGCACATCATACCACGTGACAGACTAACCAATGGGCAGCATTACTGTGGCAGAGACTAACCAATGCACAGCATTACTGTGGCAGAGATTAACCAATGCACAGCATACCACGTGACAGACTAACCAATGGGCAGCATTACTGTGGCAGAGATTAACCAATGCACAGCATACCACGTGACAGACTAACCAATGGGCAGCATTACTGTGGCAGAGACTAACCAATGCACAGCATTACTGTGGCAGAGATTAACCAATGCACAGCATACCACGTGACAGACTAAGCAATGCACAGCATTACTGTGGCAGAGACTAACCAAAGCACATCATACCACGTGACAGACTAACCAATGCGCAGCGTTACTGTGGCAGAGATTAACCAATGCACAGCATACCACGTGACAGACTAACCAATGGGCAGCGTTACTGTGGCAGAGATTAACCAAAGCACATCATACCACGTGACAGACTAACCAATGCGCAGCGTTACTGTGGCAGAGATTAACCAATGCACAGCATACCACGTGACAGACTAACCAATGCACAGCATACCACGTGGCAGAGACTAACCAATGCTCAGCATTACTGTGGCAGATATTAACCAATGCACAGCATTACTGTGTCAGAGATTAACCAATGCACAGCATTACTGTGGCAGAGATTAACCAATGCACAGCATACCACGTGACAGACTAACCAATGGGCAGCATTGCTGTGGCAGAGATTAACCAATGCACAGCATTACTGTGTCAGAGATTAACCAATGCACAGCATACCACGTGACAGACTAAGCAATGGGCAGCATTACTGTGGCAGAGATTAACCAATGCACAGCATTACTGTGTCAGAGATTAACCAATGCACAGCATACCACGTGACAGACTAAGCAATGCACAGCATTACTGTGGCAGAGACTAACCAAAGCACATCATACCACGTGACAGACTAACCAATGGGCAGCATTACTGTGGCAGAGATTAACCAATGCACAGCATTACTGTGTCAGAGATTAACCAATGCACAGCATACCACGTGACAGACTAAGCAATGCACAGCATTACTGTGGCAGAGACTAACCAAAGCACATCATACCACGTGACAGACTAACCAATGCGCAGCGTTACTGTGGCAGAGATTAACCAATGCACAGCATACCACGTGACAGACTAAGCAATGCACAGCATTACTGTGGCAGAGACTAACCAAAGCACATCATACCACGTGACAGACTAACCAATGGGCAGCATTACTGTGGCAGAGATTAACCAATGCACAGCATTACTGTGTCAGAGATTAACCAATGCACAGCATACCACGTGACAGACTAAGCAATGCACAGCATTACTGTGGCAGAGACTAACCAAAGCACATCATACCACGTGACAGACTAACCAATGCGCAGCGTTACTGTGGCAGAGATTAACCAATGCACAGCATACCACGTGACAGACTAAGCAATGCACAGCATTACTGTGGCAGAGACTAACCAAAGCACATCATACCACGTGACAGACTAACCAATGGGCAGCATTACTGTGGCAGAGATTAACCAATGCACAGCATTACTGTGTCAGAGATTAACCAATGCACAGCATACCACGTGACAGACTAAGCAATGCACAGCATTACTGTGGCAGAGACTAACCAAAGCACATCATACCACGTGACAGACTAACCAATGCGCAGCGTTACTGTGGCAGAGATTAACCAATGGACAGCATACCACGTGACAGACTAACCAATGGGCAGCATTACTGTGGCAGAGACTAACCAATGCACAGCATTACTGTGGCAGAGATTAACCAATGCACAGCATACCACGTGACAGACTAAGCAATGCACAGCATTACTGTGGCAGAGACTAACCAAAGCACATCATACCACGTGACAGACTAACCAATGCGCAGCGTTACTGTGGCAGAGATTAACCAATGCACAGCATACCACGTGACAGACTAACCAATGGGCAGCATTACTGTGGCAGAGACTAACCAATGCACAGCATTACTGTGGCAGATATTATCCAATGCACAGCATACCACGTGACAGACTAACCAATGGGCAGCATTACTGTGGCAGAGACTAACCAAAGCACATCATACCACGTGACAGACTAACCAATGGGCAGCATTACTGTGGCAGAGACTAACCAATGCACAGCATTACTGTGGCAGAGATTAACCAATGCACAGCATACCACGTGACAGACTAACCAATGGGCAGCATTACTGTGGCAGAGATTAACCAATGCACAGCATACCACGTGACAGACTAACCAATGGGCAGCATTACTGTGGCAGAGACTAACCAATGCACAGCATTACTGTGGCAGAGATTAACCAATGCACAGCATACCACGTGACAGACTAAGCAATGCACAGCATTACTGTGGCAGAGACTAACCAAAGCACATCATACCACGTGACAGACTAACCAATGCGCAGCGTTACTGTGGCAGAGATTAACCAATGCACAGCATACCACGTGACAGACTAACCAATGGGCAGCGTTACTGTGGCAGAGATTAACCAAAGCACATCATACCACGTGACAGACTAACCAATGCGCAGCGTTACTGTGGCAGAGATTAACCAATGCACAGCATACCACGTGACAGACTAACCAATGCACAGCATACCACGTGGCAGAGACTAACCAATGCTCAGCATTACTGTGGCAGATATTAACCAATGCACAGCATTACTGTGTCAGAGATTAACCAATGCACAGCATTACTGTGGCAGAGATTAACCAATGCACAGCATACCACGTGACAGACTAACCAATGGGCAGCATTACTGTGGCAGAGATTAACCAATGCACAGCATTACTGTGGCAGAGACTAACCAATGCTCAGCATTACTGTGGCAGATATTAACCAATGCACAGCATACCACGTGACAGACTAACCAATGCACAGCATACCACGTGACAGACTAAGCAATGCACAGCATTACTGTGGCAGAGACTAACCAAAGCACATCATACCACGTGACAGACTAAGCAATGCACAGCATTACTGTGGCAGATATTAACCAATGCACTGCATACCACGTGACAGATTAACCAATGCACAGCATACCACGTGGCAGAGACTAACCAATGCTCAGCATTACTGTGGCAGATATTAACCAATGCACAGCATTACTGTGTCAGAGATTAACCAATGCACAGCATTACTGTGGCAGAGATTAACCAATGCACAGCATACCACGTGACAGACTAACCAATGGGCAGCATTACTGTGGCAGAGATTAACCAATGCACAGCATTACTGTGGCAGAGACTAACCAATGGACAGCATTACTGTGGCAGATATTAACCAATGCACAGCATTACTGTGGCAGAGATTAACCAATGCACAGCATACCACGTGGCAGACTAAGCAATGCACAGCATTACTGTGGCAGAGACTAACCAAAGCACATCATACCACGTGACAGACTAAGCAATGCACAGCATTACTGTGGCAGATATTAACCAATGCACTGCATACCACGTGACAGATTAACCAATGCACAGCATACCACGTGGCAGAGACTAACCAATGCTCAGCATTACTGTGGCAGATATTAACCAATGCACAGCATACCACGTGACAGACTAACCAATGCACAGCATACCACGTGACAGACTAAGCAATGCACAGCATTACTGTGGCAGAGACTAACCAAAGCACATCATACCACGTGACAGACTAAGCAATGCACAGCATTACTGTGGCAGATATTAACCAATGCACTGCATACCACGTGACAGATTAACCAATGCACAGCATACCACGTGGCAGAGACTAACCAATGCTCAGCATTACTGTGGCAGATATTAACCAATGCACAGCATTACTGTGTCAGAGATTAACCAATGCACAGCATTACTGTGGCAGAGATTAACCAATGCACAGCATACCACGTGACAGACTAACCAATGGGCAGCATTACTGTGGCAGAGATTAACCAATGCACAGCATTACTGTGGCAGAGACTAACCAATGCTCAGCATTACTGTGGCAGATATTAACCAATGCACAGCATACCACGTGACAGACTAACCAATGCACAGCATACCACGTGACAGACTAACCAATGGGCAGCATTACTGTGGCAGAGATTAACCAATGCACAGCATTACTGTGGCAGAGACTAACCAATGCACAGCATTACTGTGTCAGAGATTAACCAATGCACAGCATACCACGTGACAGACTAAGCAATGCACAGCATTACTGTGGCAGAGACTAACCAAAGCACATCATACCACGTGACAGACTAACCAATGCGCAGCGTTACTGTGGCAGAGATTAACCAATGCACAGCATACCACGTGACAGACTAAGCAATGCACAGCATTACTGTGGCAGAGACTAACCAAAGCACATCATACCACGTGACAGACTAACCAATGGGCAGCATTACTGTGGCAGAGATTAACCAATGCACAGCATTACTGTGTCAGAGATTAACCAATGCACAGCATACCACGTGACAGACTAAGCAATGCACAGCATTACTGTGGCAGAGACTAACCAAAGCACATCATACCACGTGACAGACTAACCAATGCGCAGCGTTACTGTGGCAGAGATTAACCAATGGACAGCATACCACGTGACAGACTAACCAATGGGCAGCATTACTGTGGCAGAGACTAACCAATGCACAGCATTACTGTGGCAGAGATTAACCAATGCACAGCATACCACGTGACAGACTAAGCAATGCACAGCATTACTGTGGCAGAGACTAACCAAAGCACATCATACCACGTGACAGACTAACCAATGCGCAGCGTTACTGTGGCAGAGATTAACCAATGCACAGCATACCACGTGACAGACTAACCAATGGGCAGCATTACTGTGGCAGAGACTAACCAATGCACAGCATTACTGTGGCAGATATTATCCAATGCACAGCATACCACGTGACAGACTAACCAATGGGCAGCATTACTGTGGCAGAGACTAACCAAAGCACATCATACCACGTGACAGACTAACCAATGGGCAGCATTACTGTGGCAGAGACTAACCAATGCACAGCATTACTGTGGCAGAGATTAACCAATGCACAGCATACCACGTGACAGACTAACCAATGGGCAGCATTACTGTGGCAGAGATTAACCAATGCACAGCATACCACGTGACAGACTAACCAATGGGCAGCATTACTGTGGCAGAGACTAACCAATGCACAGCATTACTGTGGCAGAGATTAACCAATGCACAGCATACCACGTGACAGACTAAGCAATGCACAGCATTACTGTGGCAGAGACTAACCAAAGCACATCATACCACGTGACAGACTAACCAATGCGCAGCGTTACTGTGGCAGAGATTAACCAATGCACAGCATACCACGTGACAGACTAACCAATGGGCAGCGTTACTGTGGCAGAGATTAACCAAAGCACATCATACCACGTGACAGACTAACCAATGCGCAGCGTTACTGTGGCAGAGATTAACCAATGCACAGCATACCACGTGACAGACTAACCAATGCACAGCATACCACGTGGCAGAGACTAACCAATGCTCAGCATTACTGTGGCAGATATTAACCAATGCACAGCATTACTGTGTCAGAGATTAACCAATGCACAGCATTACTGTGGCAGAGATTAACCAATGCACAGCATACCACGTGACAGACTAACCAATGGGCAGCATTACTGTGGCAGAGATTAACCAATGCACAGCATTACTGTGGCAGAGACTAACCAATGCTCAGCATTACTGTGGCAGATATTAACCAATGCACAGCATACCACGTGACAGACTAACCAATGCACAGCATACCACGTGACAGACTAAGCAATGCACAGCATTACTGTGGCAGAGACTAACCAAAGCACATCATACCACGTGACAGACTAAGCAATGCACAGCATTACTGTGGCAGATATTAACCAATGCACTGCATACCACGTGACAGATTAACCAATGCACAGCATACCACGTGGCAGAGACTAACCAATGCTCAGCATTACTGTGGCAGATATTAACCAATGCACAGCATTACTGTGTCAGAGATTAACCAATGCACAGCATTACTGTGGCAGAGATTAACCAATGCACAGCATACCACGTGACAGACTAACCAATGGGCAGCATTACTGTGGCAGAGATTAACCAATGCACAGCATTACTGTGGCAGAGACTAACCAATGGACAGCATTACTGTGGCAGATATTAACCAATGCACAGCATTACTGTGGCAGAGATTAACCAATGCACAGCATACCACGTGGCAGACTAAGCAATGCACAGCATTACTGTGGCAGAGACTAACCAAAGCACATCATACCACGTGACAGACTAAGCAATGCACAGCATTACTGTGGCAGATATTAACCAATGCACTGCATACCACGTGACAGATTAACCAATGCACAGCATACCACGTGGCAGAGACTAACCAATGCTCAGCATTACTGTGGCAGATATTAACCAATGCACAGCATACCACGTGACAGACTAACCAATGCACAGCATACCACGTGACAGACTAAGCAATGCACAGCATTACTGTGGCAGAGACTAACCAAAGCACATCATACCACGTGACAGACTAAGCAATGCACAGCATTACTGTGGCAGATATTAACCAATGCACTGCATACCACGTGACAGATTAACCAATGCACAGCATACCACGTGGCAGAGACTAACCAATGCTCAGCATTACTGTGGCAGATATTAACCAATGCACAGCATTACTGTGTCAGAGATTAACCAATGCACAGCATTACTGTGGCAGAGATTAACCAATGCACAGCATACCACGTGACAGACTAACCAATGGGCAGCATTACTGTGGCAGAGATTAACCAATGCACAGCATTACTGTGGCAGAGACTAACCAATGCTCAGCATTACTGTGGCAGATATTAACCAATGCACAGCATACCACGTGACAGACTAACCAATGCACAGCATACCACGTGACAGACTAACCAATGGGCAGCATTACTGTGGCAGAGATTAACCAATGCACAGCATTACTGTGGCAGAGACTAACCAATGCTCAGCATTACTGTGGCAGATATTAACCAATGCACAGCATACCACGTGACAGACTAACCAATGCACAGCATACCACGTGGCAGAGACTAACCAATGCACAGCATTACTGTGGCAGATATTAACCAATGCACAGCATACCACGTGACAGACTAAGCAATGCACAGCATTACTGTGGCAGAGACTAACCAAAGCACATCATACCACGTGACAGACTAAGCAATGCACAGCATTACTGTGGCAGATATTAACCAATGCACTGCATACCACGTGACAGACTAACCAATGGGCAGCGTTACTGTGGCAGAGATTAACCAATGCACAGCATACCACGTGGCAGAGACTAACCAATGCTCAGCATTACTGTGGCAGATATTAACCAATGCACAGCATTACTGTGTCAGAGATTAACCAATGGACAGCATTACTGTGGCAGAGATTAACCAATGCACAGCATACCACGTGACAGACTAACCAATGCTCAGCATTACTGTGGCAGAGACTAACCAAAGCACATCATACCACGTGACAGACTAACCAATGCGCAGCGTTACTGTGGCAGAGATTAACCAATGCACAGCATACCACCTGACAGACTAACCAATGCACAGCATACCACGTGGCAGAGACTAACCAATGCTCAGCATTACTGTGGCAGATATTAACCAATGCACAGCATTACTGTGTCAGAGATTAACCAATGCACAGCATTACTGTGGCAGAGATTAACCAATGCACAGCATACCACGTGACAGACTAAGCAATGCACAGCATTACTGTGGCAGAGACTAACCAAAGCACATCATACCACGTGACAGACTAACCAATGCGCAGCGTTACTGTGGCAGAGATTATCCAATGCACAGCATACCACGTGACAGACTAAGCAATGCACAGCATTACTGTGGCAGAGACTAACCAAAGCACATCATACCACGTGACAGACTAACCAATGCACAGCATTACTGTGGCAGAGACTAACCAAAGCACATCATACCACGTGACAGACTAAGCAATGCACAGCATTACTGTGGCAGATATTAACCAATGCACAGCATACCACGTGACAGACTAACCAATGCGCAGCGTTACTGTGGCAGAGATTAACCAATGCACAGCATTACTGTGGCAGATATTAACCAATGCACTGCATACCACGTGACAGACTAACCAATGCACAGCATACCACGTGGCAGAGACTAACCAATGCGCAGCGTTACTGTGGCAGAGATTAACCAATGCACAGCATACCACGTGACAGACTAACCAATGCACAGCATACCACGTGACAGACTAAGCAATGCACAGCATTACTGTGGCAGATATTAACCAATGCACTGCATACCACGTGACAGACTAACCAATGCACAGCATACCACGTGGCAGAGACTAACCAATGCGCAGCGTTACTGTGGCAGAGATTAACCAATGCACAGCATACCACGTGACAGACTAAGCAATGCACAGCATTACTGTGGCAGATATTAACCAATGCACTGCATACCACGTGACAGACTAACCAATGCACAGCATACCACGTGGCAGAGACTAACCAATGCGCAGCGTTACTGTGGCAGAGATTAACCAATGCACAGCATACCACGTGACAGACTAACCAATGCACAGCATACCACGTGACAGACTAAGCAATGCACAGCATTACTGTGGCAGAGACTAACCAAAGCACATCATACCACGTGACAGACTAAGCAATGCACAGCATTACTGTGGCAGATATTAACCAATGCACTGCATACCACGTGACAGATTAACCAATGCACAGCATACCACGTGACAGACTAACCAATGCACAGCATACCACGTGGCAGAGACTAACCAATGCTCAGCATTACTGTGGCAGATATTAACCAATGCACAGCATACCACGTGACAGACTAACCAATGCACAGCATACCACGTGACAGACTAAGCAATGCACAGCATTACTGTGGCAGAGACTAACCAAAGCACATCATACCACGTGACAGACTAAGCAATGCACAGCATTACTGTGGCAGATATTAACCAATGCACTGCATACCACGTGACAGATTAACCAATGCACAGCATACCACGTGGCAGAGACTAACCAATGGACAGCATTACTGTGGCAGAGATTATCCAATGCACAGCATACCACGTGACAGACTAACCAATGGGCAGCATTACTGTGGCAGAGATTAACCAATGCACAGCATTACTGTGACAGAGATTAACCAATGCACAGCATACCACGTGGCAGAAACTAACCAATGGGCAGCATTACTGTGGCAGAGATTAACCAATGGACAGCATTACTTTGTCAGAGATTATCCAATGCACAGCATACCACGTGACAGACTAACCAATGCGCAGCGTTACTGTGGCAGAGATTAACCAATGCACAGCATACCACGTGACAGACTAACCAATGGGCAGCATTACTGTGGCAGAGATTAACCAATGCACAGCATTACTGTGACAGAGATTAACCAATGCACAGCATACCACGTGGCAGAAACTAACCAATGCACAGCATACCACGTGGCAGAGACTAACCAATGGACAGCATTACTGTGGCAGAGATTATCCAATGCACAGCATACCACGTGACAGACTAACCAATGCGCAGCGTTACTGTGGCAGAGATTAACCAATGCACAGCATACCACGTGACAGACTAACCAATGGGCAGCATTACTGTGGCAGAGATTAACCAATGCACAGCATTACTGTGACAGAGATTAACCAATGCACAGCATACCACGTGACAGAGACTAACCAATGCTCAGCATTACTGTGGCAGAGATTATCCAATGCACAGCATACCACGTGACAGACTAACCAATGGGCAGCATTACTGTGGCAGAGATTAACCAATGGACAGCATTACTTTGTCAGAGATTAACCAATGGACAGCATTACTGTGGCAGAGATTAACCAATGGACAGCATTACTTTGTCAGAGATTAACCAAT
Organism: Nemertoderma westbladi; assembly: GCA_032718475.1. Taxonomy (NCBI): domain Eukaryota; kingdom Metazoa; phylum Xenacoelomorpha; order Nemertodermatida; family Nemertodermatidae; genus Nemertoderma; species Nemertoderma westbladi. Next base: position 34,654 of record JAUCBJ010000349.1, on the reverse strand, counting down.
GGACAGCATTACTGTGGCAGAGATTAACCAATGGACAGCATTACTGTGACAGAGATTAACCAATGCACAGCATACCACGTGACAGAGACTAACCAATGGTCAGCATTACTGTGGCAGAGATTATCCAATGCACAACATACCACGTGACAGAGACTAACCAATGGTCAGCATTACTGTGGCAGAGATTATCCAATGCACAGCATTACTGTGGCAGATATTAACCAATGCACAGCATACCACGTGACAGACTAACCAATGCACAGCATACCACGTGGCAGAGACTAACCAATGGTCAGCATTACTGTGGCAGAGATTATCCAATGCACAGCATACCACGTGACAGAGACTAACCAATGGTCAGCATTACTGTGGCAGAGATTAACCAATGGACAGCATTACTGTGGCAGAGATTAACCAATGGACAGCATTACTGTGGCAGAGATTAACCAATGCACAGCAATACTGTGGCAGAGATTAACCAATGCACAGCATACCACGTGACAGAGACTAACCAATGGTCAGCATTACTGTGGCAGAGATTATCCAATGCACAGCATTACTGTGGCAGAGATTAACCAATGCACAGCATTACTGTGGCAGAGATTAACCAATGCACAGCAATACTGTGGCAGAGATTAACCAATGCACAGCATACCACGTGACAGAGACTAACGAATGGTCAGCATTACTGTGGCAGAGATTATCCAATGCACAGCATTACTGTGGCAGATATTAACCAATGCACAGCATACCACGTGACAGACTAACCAATGCACAGCATACCACGTGGCAGAGACTAACCAATGCACAGCATACCACGTGGCAGAGATGAACCAATGCACAGCATACCACGTGACAGACTAACCAATGCACAGCATACCACGTGGCAGAGACTAACCAATGGACAGCATTACTTTGTCAGAGATTAACCAATGGACAGCATTACTGTGGCAGAGATTAACCAATGGACAGCATTACTGTGACAGAGATTAACCAATGCACAGCATACCACGTGACAGAGACTAACCAATGGTCAGCATTACTGTGGCAGAGATTATCCAATGCACAGCATTACTGTGTCAGAGATTAACCAATGGTCAGCATTACTGTGGCAGAGATTATCCAATGCACAACATACCACGTGACAGACTAACCAATGCACAGCATACCACGTGACAGACTAAGCAATGCACAGCATTACTGTGGCAGATATTAACCAATGCACTGCATACCACGTGACAGACTAACCAATGCACAGCATACCACGTGGCAGAGACTAACCAATGCGCAGCGTTACTGTGGCAGAGATTAACCAATGCACAGCATACCACGTGACAGACTAAGCAATGCACAGCATTACTGTGGCAGATATTAACCAATGCACTGCATACCACGTGACAGACTAACCAATGCACAGCATACCACGTGGCAGAGACTAACCAATGCGCAGCGTTACTGTGGCAGAGATTAACCAATGCACAGCATACCACGTGACAGACTAACCAATGCACAGCATACCACGTGACAGACTAAGCAATGCACAGCATTACTGTGGCAGAGACTAACCAAAGCACATCATACCACGTGACAGACTAAGCAATGCACAGCATTACTGTGGCAGATATTAACCAATGCACTGCATACCACGTGACAGATTAACCAATGCACAGCATACCACGTGACAGACTAACCAATGCACAGCATACCACGTGGCAGAGACTAACCAATGCTCAGCATTACTGTGGCAGATATTAACCAATGCACAGCATACCACGTGACAGACTAACCAATGCACAGCATACCACGTGACAGACTAAGCAATGCACAGCATTACTGTGGCAGAGACTAACCAAAGCACATCATACCACGTGACAGACTAAGCAATGCACAGCATTACTGTGGCAGATATTAACCAATGCACTGCATACCACGTGACAGATTAACCAATGCACAGCATACCACGTGGCAGAGACTAACCAATGGACAGCATTACTGTGGCAGAGATTATCCAATGCACAGCATACCACGTGACAGACTAACCAATGGGCAGCATTACTGTGGCAGAGATTAACCAATGCACAGCATTACTGTGACAGAGATTAACCAATGCACAGCATACCACGTGGCAGAAACTAACCAATGGGCAGCATTACTGTGGCAGAGATTAACCAATGGACAGCATTACTTTGTCAGAGATTATCCAATGCACAGCATACCACGTGACAGACTAACCAATGCGCAGCGTTACTGTGGCAGAGATTAACCAATGCACAGCATACCACGTGACAGACTAACCAATGGGCAGCATTACTGTGGCAGAGATTAACCAATGCACAGCATTACTGTGACAGAGATTAACCAATGCACAGCATACCACGTGGCAGAAACTAACCAATGCACAGCATACCACGTGGCAGAGACTAACCAATGGACAGCATTACTGTGGCAGAGATTATCCAATGCACAGCATACCACGTGACAGACTAACCAATGCGCAGCGTTACTGTGGCAGAGATTAACCAATGCACAGCATACCACGTGACAGACTAACCAATGGGCAGCATTACTGTGGCAGAGATTAACCAATGCACAGCATTACTGTGACAGAGATTAACCAATGCACAGCATACCACGTGACAGAGACTAACCAATGCTCAGCATTACTGTGGCAGAGATTATCCAATGCACAGCATACCACGTGACAGACTAACCAATGGGCAGCATTACTGTGGCAGAGATTAACCAATGGACAGCATTACTTTGTCAGAGATTAACCAATGGACAGCATTACTGTGGCAGAGATTAACCAATGGACAGCATTACTTTGTCAGAGATTAACCAATGGACAGCATTACTGTGGCAGAGATTAACCAATGGACAGCATTACTGTGACAGAGATTAACCAATGCACAGCATACCACGTGACAGAGACTAACCAATGGTCAGCATTACTGTGGCAGAGATTATCCAATGCACAACATACCACGTGACAGAGACTAACCAATGGTCAGCATTACTGTGGCAGAGATTATCCAATGCACAGCATTACTGTGGCAGATATTAACCAATGCACAGCATACCACGTGACAGACTAACCAATGCACAGCATACCACGTGGCAGAGACTAACCAATGGTCAGCATTACTGTGGCAGAGATTATCCAATGCACAGCATACCACGTGACAGAGACTAACCAATGGTCAGCATTACTGTGGCAGAGATTAACCAATGGACAGCATTACTGTGGCAGAGATTAACCAATGGACAGCATTACTGTGGCAGAGATTAACCAATGCACAGCAATACTGTGGCAGAGATTAACCAATGCACAGCATACCACGTGACAGAGACTAACCAATGGTCAGCATTACTGTGGCAGAGATTATCCAATGCACAGCATTACTGTGGCAGAGATTAACCAATGCACAGCATTACTGTGGCAGAGATTAACCAATGCACAGCAATACTGTGGCAGAGATTAACCAATGCACAGCATACCACGTGACAGAGACTAACGAATGGTCAGCATTACTGTGGCAGAGATTATCCAATGCACAGCATTACTGTGGCAGATATTAACCAATGCACAGCATACCACGTGACAGACTAACCAATGCACAGCATACCACGTGGCAGAGACTAACCAATGCACAGCATACCACGTGGCAGAGATGAACCAATGCACAGCATACCACGTGACAGACTAACCAATGCACAGCATACCACGTGGCAGAGACTAACCAATGGACAGCATTACTTTGTCAGAGATTAACCAATGGACAGCATTACTGTGGCAGAGATTAACCAATGGACAGCATTACTGTGACAGAGATTAACCAATGCACAGCATACCACGTGACAGAGACTAACCAATGGTCAGCATTACTGTGGCAGAGATTATCCAATGCACAGCATTACTGTGTCAGAGATTAACCAATGGTCAGCATTACTGTGGCAGAGATTATCCAATGCACAACATACCACGTGACAGAGACTAACCAATGGTCAGCATTACTGTGGCAGAGATTATCCAATGCACAGCATTACTGTGGCAGATATTAACCAATGCACAGCATACCACGTGACAGACTAACCAATGCACAGCATACCACGTGGCAGAGACTAACCAATGGTCAGCATTACTGTGGCAGAGATTATCCAATGCACAGCATACCACGTGACAGAGACTAACCAATGGTCAGCATTACTGTGGCAGAGATTAACCAATGGACAGCATTACTGTGGCAGAGATTAACCAATGGACAGCATTACTGTGGCAGAGATTAACCAATGCACAGCAATACTGTGGCAGAGATTAACCAATGCACAGCATACCACGTGACAGAGACTAACCAATGGTCAGCATTACTGTGGCAGAGATTATCCAATGCACAGCATTACTGTGGCAGAGATTAACCAATGCACAGCATTACTGTGGCAGAGATTAACCAATGCACAGCAATACTGTGGCAGAGATTAACCAATGCACAGCATACCACGTGACAGAGACTAACGAATGGTCAGCATTACTGTGGCAGAGATTATCCAATGCACAGCATTACTGTGGCAGATATTAACCAATGCACAGCATACCACGTGACAGACTAACCAATGCACAGCATACCACGTGGCAGAGACTAACCAATGCACAGCATACCACGTGGCAGAGATGAACCAATGCACAGCATACCACGTGACAGACTAACCAATGCACAGCATACCACGTGGCAGAGACTAACCAATGCTCAGCATTACTGTGGCAGAGATTAACCAATGCACAGCATACCACGTGACATATTAACCAATGCACAGAATACCACGTGGCAGAGACTAACCAATGCACAGCATTACTGTGGCAGATATTAACCAATGCACAGCATACCACGTGACAGACTAAGCAATGCACAGCATACCACGTGGCAGAGATGAACCAATGCACAGCATACCACGTGACAGACTAACCAATGCACAGCATACCACGTGGCAGAGACTAACCAATGCTCAGCATTACTGTGGCAGAGATTAACCAATGCACAGCATTACTGTGGCAGAGATTAACCAATGCACAGAATTACTATGACATAGATTAACCAATGCACAACATACCGCGTGATAGAGATTAACCAATGCACAGCATACCGCGTGATAGAGATTAACCAATGCACAGCATACTACGTGGCAGAGACTAACCAATGCACAGCATTACTCTGGCAGAGATTAACCAATGCACAGCATACCACGTGGCAGAGATTAACCAATTGACAGCATTACTGTGACAGAGATTAACCAATGGACAGTATTACTGTGACATAGATTAACCAATGCACAGCATTACTGTGGCAGAGATTAACCAATGGACAGCATTACTGTGGCAGATATTAACCAATGCACAGCATACCACGTGACAGAGACTAACCAATGGACAGCATATTGTGTCAGAGATTAACCAATGGACAGCATTACTGTGACAGAGATTAACCAATGCACAGCATTACTGTGGCAGAGATTAACCAATGGACAGCATACCACGTGACAGAGACTAACCAATGGACAGCATATTGTGTCAGAGATTAACCAATGCACAGATAGATTAACCAATGCACAGCATTACTGTGGCAGAGATTAACCAATGGACAGCATTACTGTGGCAGATATTAACCAATGCACAGCATACCACGTGACAGAGACTAACCAATGGACAGCATATTGTGTCAGAGATTAACCAATGGACAGCATTACTGTGACAGAGATTAACCAATGCACAGCATTACTGTGGCAGAGATTAACCAATGGACAGCATACCACGTGACAGAGACTAACCAATGGACAGCATATTGTGTCAGAGATTAACCAATGCACAGCATTACTGTGGCAGAGATTAACCAATGCACAGCATTACTGTGGCAGAGATTAACCAATGGACAGCATTACTGTGACAGAGATTAACCAATGCACAGCATTACTGTGGCAGAGATTAACCAATGGACAGCATTACTGTGTCAGAGATTAACCAATGGACAGCATTACTGTGGCAGAGATTAACCAATGGACAGCATTACTGTGTCAGAGATTAACCAATGGACAGCATTACTGTGGCAGAGATTAACCAATGGACAGCATTACTGTGTCAGAGATTAACCAATGCACAGCATTACTGTGGCAGAGATTAACCAATGCACAGCATACCGCGTGATAGAGATTAACCAATGCACAGCATACTACGTGGCAGAGATTATCCAATGCACAGCATTACTGTGACAGAGATTAACCAATGGACAGCATTACTGTGTCAGAGATTAACCAATGCACAGCATACCACGTGGCAGAGATTAACCAATTGACAGCATTACTGTGACAGAGATTAACCAATGGACAGCATTACTGTGACATAGATTAACCAAAGCACAGCATTACTGTGTCAGAGATTAACCAATGGACAGCATTACTGTGTCAGAGATTAACCAATGGACAGCATTACTGTGGCAGAGATTAACCAATGGACAGCATTACTGTGTCAGAGATTAACCAATGGACAGCATTACTGTGGCAGAGATTAACCAATGGACAGCATTACTGTGGCAGAGATTAACCAATGGACAGCATTACTGTGGCAGATATTAACCAATGCACAGCATACCACGTGACAGAGACTAACCAATGGACAGCATATTGTGTCAGAGATTAACCAATGCACAGCATACCACGTGACAGACTAACCAATGCACAGCATACCACGTGGCAGAGATTAACCAATTGACAGCATTACTGTGACAGAGATTAACCAATGGACAGCATTACTGTGGCAGATATTAACCAATGCACAGCATACCACGTGACAGAGACTAACCAATGCACAGCATACCGCGTGATAGAGATTAACCAATGCACAACATACCACGTGACAGACTAACCAATGCACAGCATACCACGTGGCAGAGATTAACCAATTGACAGCATTACTGTGACAGAGATTAACCAATGGACAGCATTACTGTGGCAGATATTAACCAATGCACAGCATACCACGTGACAGAGACTAACCAATGCACAGCATACCGCGTGATAGAGATTAACCAATGCACAGCATACCACGTGGCAGAGATTAACCAATTGACAGCATTACTGTGACAGAGATTAACCAATGGACAGCATTACTGTGACATAGATTAACCAATGCACAGCATTACTGTGGCAGAGATTAACCAATGGACAGCATTACTGTGGCAGATATTAACCAATGGACAGCATTACTGTGGCAGATATTAACCAATGCACAGCATACCACGTGACAGAGACTAACCAATGGACAGCATATTGTGTCAGAGATTAACCAATGCACAGCATTACTGTGTCATAGATTAACCAATGGACATCATTACTGTGACAGAGATTAACCAATGCACAGCATACCACGTGGCAGAAACTAACCAATGCACAGCATACCACGTGGCAGAGATTAACCAATGCACAGCATTACTGTGTCAGAGATTAACCAATGCACAGCATTACTGTGACAGAGATTAACCAATGCACAGCATTACTGTGGCAGAGATTAACCAATGCACAGCATACCACGTGGCAGAGATTAACCAATGCACAGCATTACTGTGACAGAGATTAACCAATGGACAGCATTACTGTGACAGAGATTAACCAATGCACAGCATTACTGTGGCAGAGATTAACCAATGGACAGCATTACTGTGGCAGATATTAACCAATGCACAGCATTACTGTGTCAGAGATTAACCAATGGACAGCATTACTGTGGCAGAGATTAACCAATGCACAGCATACCACGTGGCAGAGATTAACCAATGGACAGCATTACTGTGGCAGAGATTAACCATTGGACAGCATTACTGTGACAGAGATTAACCAATGGACAGCATTACTGTGTCAGAGATTAACCAATGGACAGCATTACTGTGTCAGAGCTTAACCAATGGACAGCATTACTATGACATAGATTAACCAATGGACAGCATTACTGTGGCAGAGATTAACCAATGGACAGCATTACTGTGTCAGAGATTAACCAATGGACAGCATTACTGTGTCAGAGATTAACCAATGGACAGCATTACTGTGACAGAGATTAACCAATGGACAGCATTACTGTGGCAGAGATTAACCAATGGACAGCATTACTGTGTCAGAGATTAACCAATGGACAGCATTACTGTGTCAGAGATTAACCAATGGACAGAATTACTATGACATAGATTAACCAATGGACAGCAATACTGTGGCAGAAATTAACCAATGCACAGAATTACTGTGGCAGAGATTAACCAATGCTCAGCATTACTGTGGCAGAGATTAACCAATGCACAGCATACCACGTGACATATTAACCAATGCACAGAATACCACGTGGCAGAGACTAACCAATGCACAGCATACCACGTGGCAGAGATGAACCAATGCACAGCATACCACGTGACAGACTAACCAATGCACAGCATACCACGTGGCAGAAACTAACCAATGCACAACATACCGCGTGATAGAGATTAACCAATGCACAGCATACCGCGTGATAGAGATTAACCAATGGACAGCATTACTGTGACAGAGATTAACCAATGCACAGCATTTCTGTGGCAGAGATTAACCAATGCACAGCATACCACGTGGCAGAGATTAACCAATGCACAGCATTACTGTGACAGAGATTAACCAATGGACACGGACAGCATTACTGTGACAGAGATTAACCAATGCATAGCATTACTATGACATAGATTAACCAATGCACAGCATACTACGTGGCAGAGACTAACCAATGCACAGCATTACTCTGGCAGAGATTAACCAATGCACAGCATACCACGTGGCAGAGATTAACCAATTGACAGCATTACTGTGACATAGATTAACCAATGCACAGCATTACTGTGGCAGAGATTAACCAATGGACAGCATTACTGTGGCAGATATTAACCAATGCACAGCATACCACGTGACAGAGACTAACCAATGGACAGCATATTGTGTCAGAGATTAACCAATGGACAGCATTACTGTGACAGAGATTAACCAATGCACAGCATTACTGTGGCAGAGATTAACCAATGGACAGCATACCACGTGACAGAGACTAACCAATGGACAGCATATTGTGTCAGAGATTAACCAATGCACAGCATTACTGTGGCAGAGATTAACCAATGGACAGCATTACTGTGACAGAGATTAACCAATGCACAGCATTACTGTGGCAGAGATTAACCAATGGACAGCATTACTGTGTCAGAGATTAACCAATGCACAGCATTACTGTGGCAGAGATTAACCAATGCACAGCATACCGCGTGATAGAGATTAACCAATGCACAGCATACTACGTGGCAGAGATTATCCAATGCACATCATTACTGTGACAGAGATTAACCAATGGACAGCATTACTGTGTCAGAGATTAACCAATGCACAGCATACCACGTGGCAGAGATTAACCAATTGACAGCATTACTGTGACAGAGATTAACCAATGGACAGCATTACTGTGGCAGAGATTAACCAATGGACAGCATTACTGTGGCAGAGATTAACCAATGGACAGCATTACTGTGTCAGAGATTAACCAATGGACAGCATTACTGTGTCAGAGATTAACCAATGGACAGCATTACTGTGGCAGAGATTAACCAATGGACAGCATTACTGTGTCAGAGATTAACCAATGGACAGCATTACTGTGGCAGAGATTAACCAATGGACAGCATTACTGTGACATAGATTAACCAAAGCACAGCATTACTGTGTCAGAGATTAACCAATGGACAGCATTACTGTGTCAGAGATTAACCAATGGACAGCATTACTGTGGCAGAGATTAACCAATGGACAGCATTACTGTGTCAGAGATTAACCAATGGACAGCATTACTGTGGCAGAGATTAACCAATGGACAGCATTACTGTGGCAGAGATTAACCAATGGACAGCATTACTGTGGCAGATATTAACCAATGCACAGCATACCACGTGACAGAGACTAACCAATGGACAGCATATTGTGTCAGAGATTAACCAATGCACAGCATACCACGTGACAGACTAACCAATGCACAGCATACCACGTGGCAGAGATTAACCAATTGACAGCATTACTGTGACAGAGATTAACCAATGGACAGCATTACTCTGGCAGATATTAACCAATGCACAGCATACCGCGTGATAGAGATTAACCAATGCACAGCATACCACGTGACAGACTAACCAATGCACAGCATACCACGTGGCAGAGATTAACCAATTGACAGCATTACTGTGACAGAGATTAACCAATGGACAGCATTACTGTGGCAGATATTAACCAATGCACAGCATACCACGTGACAGAGACTAACCAATGCACAGCATACCGCGTGATAGAGATTAACCAATGCACAGCATACCGCGTGGCAGAGATTAACCAATTGACAGCATTACTGTGACAGAGATTAACCAATGGACAGCATTACTGTGACATAGATTAACCAATGCACAGCATTACTGTGGCAGAGATTAACCAATGGACAGCATTACTGTGGCAGATATTAACCAATGCACAGCATACCACGTGACAGAGACTAACCAATGGACAGCATATTGTGTCAGAGATTAACCAATGCACAGCATTACTGTGTCATAGATTAACCAATGGACATCATTACTGTGACAGAGATTAACCAATGCACAGCATACCACGTGGCAGAAACTAACCAATGCACAGCATACCACGTGGCAGAGATTAACCAATGCACAGCATTACTGTGTCAGAGATTAACCAATGCACAGCATTACTGTGGCAGAGATTAACCAATGCACAGCATTTCTGTGGCAGAGATTAACCAATGCACAGCATACCACGTGGCAGAGATTAACCAATGCACAGCATTACTGTGACAGAGATTAACCAATGGACAGCATTACTGTGACAGAGATTAACCAATGCACAGCATTACTGTGGCAGAGATTAACCAATGGACAGCATTACTGTGGCAGATATTAACCAATGCACAGCATTACTGTGTCAGAGATTAACCAATGGACAGCATTACTGTGGCAGAGATTAACCAATGCACAGCATACCACGTGGCAGAGATTAACCAATGGACAGCATTACTGTGGCAGAGATTAACCATTGGACAGCATTACTGTGACAGAGATTAACCAATGGACAGCATTACTGTGTCAGAGATTAACCAATGGACAGCATTACTGTGTCAGAGCTTAACCAATGGACAGCATTACTGTGTCAGAGATTAACCAATGGACAGCATTACTGTGGCAGAAATTAACCAATGGACAGCATTACTGTGGCAGAGATTAACCAATGGACAGCATTACTGTGGCAGAGATTAACCAATGGACAGCATTACTGTGGCAGAGATTAACCAATGGACAGCATTACTGTGTCAGAGATTAACCAATGGACAGCATTACTGTGGCAGAGATTAACCAATGGACAGCATTACTGTGGCAGAGATTAACCAATGGACAGCATTACTGTGGCAGAGATTAACCAATGGACAGCATTACTGTGGCAGAGATTAACCAATGGACAGCATTACTGTGGCAGAAATTAACCAATGGACAGCATTACTGTGTCAGAGATTAACCAATGGACAGCATTACTGTGTCAGAGATTAACCAATGGACAGCATTACTGTGACAGAGATTAACCAATGGACAGCATTACTGTGTCAGAGATTAACCAATGCACAGCATTACTGTGTCAGAGATTAACCAATGGACAGCATTACTGTGGCAGAGATTAACCAATGGACAGCATTACTGTGTCAGAGATTAACCAATGCACAGCATTACTGTGTCAGAGATTAACCAATGGACAGCATTACTGTGTCAGAGATTAACCAATGGACAGCATTACTGTGGCAGAGATTAACCAATGGACAGCATTACTGTGTCAGAGATTAACCAATGGACAGCATTACTGTGTCAGAGATTAACCAATGGACAGCATTACTGTGTCAGAGATTAACCAATGGACAGCATTACTGTGTCAGAGATTAACCAATGGACAGCATTACTGTGGCAGAGATTAACCAATGGACAGCATTACTGTGGCAGAGACTAACCAATGGACAGCATTACTGTGTCAGAGATTAACCAATGGACAGCATTACTGTGTCAGAGATTAACCAATGGACAGCATTACTGTGTCAGAGATTAACCAATGGACAGCATTACTGTGTCAGAGATTAACCAATGGACAGCATTACTGTGGCAGAGATTAACCAATGGACAGCATTACTGTGTCAGAGATTAACCAATGGACAGCAATACTGTGGCAGAAATTAACCAATGGACAGCATTACTGTGTCAGAGATTAACCAATGGACAGCATTACTGTGTCAGAGATTAACCAATGGACAGCAATACTGTGGCAGAAATTAACCAATGGACAGCATTACTGTGTCAGAGATTAACCAATGGACAGCATTACTGTGTCAGAGATTAACCAATGGACAGCATTACTGTGTCAGAGATTAACCAATGGACAGCATTACTGTGGCAGAGATTAACCAATGGACAGCATTACTGTGGCAGAGATTAACCAATGGACAGCATTACTGTGTCAGAGATTAACCAATGGACAGCATTACTGTGTCAGAGATTAACCAATGGACAGCATTACTGTGGCAGAGATTAACCAATGGACAGCATTACTGTGTCAGAGATTAACCAATGGACAGCATTACTGTGTCAGAGATTAACCAATGGACAGCATTACTGTGTCAGAGATTAACCAATGGACAGCATTACTGTGTCAGAGATTAACCAATGGACAGCATTACTGTGTCAGAGATTAACCAATGGACAGCATTACTGTGTCAGAGATTAACCAATGGACAGCATTACTGTGTCAGAGATTAACCAATGGACAGCATTACTGTGTCAGAGATTAACCAATGGACAGCATTACTGTGTCAGAGATTAACCAATGGACAGCATTACTGTGGCAGAGATTAACCAATGGACAGCATTACTGTGTCAGAGATTAACCAATGGACAGCAATACTGTGGCAGAAATTAACCAATGGACAGCATTACTGTGTCAGAGATTAACCAATGGACAGCATTACTGTGTCAGAGATTAACCAATGGACAGCAATACTGTGGCAGAAATTAACCAATGGACAGCATTACTGTGTCAGAGATTAACCAATGGACAGCATTACTGTGTCAGAGATTAACCAATGGACAGCATTACTGTGTCAGAGATTAACCAATGGACAGCATTACTGTGGCAGAGATTAACCAATGGACAGCATTACTGTGGCAGAGATTAACCAATGGACAGCATTACTGTGTCAGAGATTAACCAATGGACAGCATTACTGTGTCAGAGATTAACCAATGGACAGCATTACTGTGTCAGAGATTAACCAATGGACAGCATTACTGTGGCAGAGATTAACCAATGGACAGCATTACTGTGTCAGAGATTAACCAATGGACAGCAATACTGTGGCAGAAATTAACCAATGGACAGCATTACTGTGTCAGAGATTAACCAATGGACAGCATTACTGTGTCAGAGATTAACCAATGGACAGCAATACTGTGGCAGAAATTAACCAATGGACAGCATTACTGTGTCAGAGATTAACCAATGGACAGCATTACTGTGTCAGAGATTAACCAATGGACAGCATTACTGTGTCAGAGATTAACCAATGGACAGCATTACTGTGGCAGAGATTAACCAATGGACAGCATTACTGTGGCAGAGATTAACCAATGGACAGCATTACTGTGTCAGAGATTAACCAATGGACAGCAATACTGTGGCAGAAATTAACCAATGGACAGCATTACTGTCTCAGAGATTAACCAATGGACAGCATTACTGTGTCAGAGATTAACCAATGGACAGCATTACTGTGTCAGAGATTAACCAATGGACAGCATTACTGTGTCAGAGATTAACCAATGGAGAGCATTACTGTGTCAGAGATTAACCAATGGACAGCATTACTGTGTCAGAGATTAACCAATGGACAGCATTACTGTGTCAGAGATTAACCAATGGACAGCATTACTGTGGCAGAGATTAACCAATGGACAGCATTACTGTGGCAGAAATTAACCAATGGACAGCATTACTGTGTCAGAGATTAACCAATGGACAGCATTACTGTGTCAGAGATTAACCAATGGACAGCATTACTGTGGCAGAAATTAACCAATGGACAGCATTACTGTGTCAGAGATTAACCAATGGACAGCATTACTGTGTCAGAGATTAACCAATGGACAGCAATACTGTGGCAGAAATTAACCAATGGACAGCATTACTGTGTCAGAGATTAACCAATGGACAGCAATACTGTGGCAGAAATTAACCAATGGACAGCATTACTGTGTCAGAGATTAACCAATGGACAGCATTACTGTGTCAGAGATTAACCAATGGACAGCAATACTGTGGCAGAAATTAACCAATGGACAGCATTACTGTGTCAGAGATTAACCAATGGACAGCATTACTGTGTCAGAGATTAACCAATGGACAGCATTACTGTGTCAGAGATTAACCAATGGACAGCATTACTGTGGCAGAGATTAACCAATGGACAGCATTACTGTGGCAGAGATTAACCAATGGACAGCATTACTGTGTCAGAGATTAACCAATGGACAGCATTACTGTGGCAGAGATTAACCAATGGACAGCATTACTGTGGCAGAGATTAACCAATGGACAGCATTACTGTGTCAGAGATTAACCAATGGACAGCATTACTGTGGCAGAGATTAACCAATGGACAGCATTACTGTGTCAGAGATTAACCAATGGACAGCATTACTGTGGCAGAAATTAACCAATGGACAGCATTACTGTGTCAGAGATTAACCAATGGACAGCATTACTGTGTCAGAGATTAACCAATGGACAGCAATACTGTGGCAGAAATTAACCAATGGACAGCATTACTGTGGCAGAGATTAACCAATGCACAGCATTACTGTGGCAGAGATTAACCAATGGACAGCATTACTGTGACAGAGATTAACCAATGCACAGCATTACTGTGTCAGAGATTAACCAATGGACAGCATTACTGTGTCAGAGATTAACCAATGGACAGCATTACTGTGTCAGAGATTAACCAATGGACAGCATTACTGTGGCAGAGATTAACCAATGGACAGCATTACTGTGTCAGAGATTAACCAATGGACAGCATTACTGTGTCAGAGATTAACTAATGGACAGCATTACTGTGGCAGAGATTAACCAATGACAGCATTACTGTGTCAGAGATTAACCAATGGACAGCATTACTGTGTCAGAGATTAACCAATGGACAGCATTACTGTGGCAGGGATTAACCAATGGACAGCATTACTGTGGCAGAGATTAACCAATGGACAGCATTACTGTGTCAGAGATTAACCAATGGACAGCATTACTGTGGCAGAGATTAACCAATGGACAGCATTACTGTGTCAGAGATTAACCAATGGACAGCATTACTGTGGCAGAGATTAACCAATGGACAGCATTACTGTGGCAGAGATTAACCAATGGACAGCATTACTGTGGCAGAGATTAACCAATGGACAGCATTACTGTGGCAGAGATTAACCAATGGACAGCATTACTGTGGCAGAGATTAACCAATGGACAGCATTACTGTGGCAGAGATTAACCAATGGACAGCATTACTGTGGCAGAGATTAACCAATGGACAGCATTACTGTGTCAGAGATTAACCAATGGACAGCATTACTGTGTCAGAGATTAACCAATGGACAGCATTACTGTGGCAGAGATTAACCAATGGACAGCATTACTGTGGCAGAGATTAACCAATGGACAGCATTACTGTGTCAGAGATTAACCAATGGACAGCATTACTGTGGCAGAGATTAACCAATGGACAGCATTACTGTGGCAGAGATTAACCAATGGACAGCATTACTGTGTCAGAGATTAACCAATGGACAGCATTACTGTGTCAGAGATTAACCAATGGACAGCATTACTGTGTCAGAGATTAACCAATGCACAGCA
Organism: Nemertoderma westbladi; assembly: GCA_032718475.1. NCBI lineage: Eukaryota > Metazoa > Xenacoelomorpha > Nemertodermatida > Nemertodermatidae > Nemertoderma > Nemertoderma westbladi. The sequence goes on along the minus strand of JAUCBJ010000349.1, from coordinate 18,613 downwards.
TTACTGTGTCAGAGATTAACCAATGGACAGCATTACTGTGTCAGAGATTAACCAATGGACAGCATTACTGTGTCAGAGATTAACCAATGGACAGCATTACTGTGTCAGAGATTAACCAATGGACAGCATTACTGTGTCAGAGATTAACCAATGGACAGCATTACTGTGTCAGAGATTAACCAATGGACAGCATTACTGTGTCAGAGATTAACCAATGGACAGCATTACTGTGTCAGAGATTAACCAATGGACAGCATTACTGTGTCAGAGATTAACCAATGGACAGCATTACTGTGTCAGAGATTAACCAATGGACAGCATTACTGTGTCAGAGATTAACCAATGGACAGCATTACTGTGTCAGAGATTAACCAATGGACAGCATTACTGTGTCAGAGATTAACCAATGGACAGCATTACTGTGTCAGAGATTAACCAATGGACAGCATTACTGTGTCAGAGATTAACCAATGGAAAGCATTACTGTGTCAGAGATTAACCAATACACAGCATTACTGTGTCAGAGATTAACCAATGGACAGCATTACTGTGGCAGAGATTAACCAATGGGCAGCATTACTGTGGCAGAGATTAACCAATGGACAGCATTACTTTGTCAGAGATTAACCAATGGACAGCATTACTGTGGCAGAGATTAACCAATGGACAGCATTACTGTGTCAGAGATTAACCAATGGACAGCATTACTGTGGCAGAGATTAACCAATGGACAGCATTACTGTGGCAGAGATTAACCAATGGACAGCATTACTGTGGCAGAGATTAACCAATGGACAGCATTACTTTGTCAGAGATTAACCAATGGACAGCATTACTGTGGCAGAGATTAACCAATGGACAGCATTACTGTGGCAGAGATTAACCAATGGACAGCATTACTGTGTCAGAGATTAACCAATGGACAGCATTACTGTGGCAGAGATTAACCAATGGACAGCATTACTGTGGCAGAGATTAACCAATGGACAGCATTACTGTGGCAGAGATTAACCAATGGACAGCATTACTTTGTCAGAGATTAACCAATGGACAGCATTACTGTGGCAGAGATTAACCAATGGACAGCATTACTGTGGCAGAGATTAACCAATGGACAGCATTACTGTGTCAGAGATTAACCAATGGACAGCATTACTGTGGCAGAGATTAACCAATGGACAGCATTACTGTGGCAGAGATTAACCAATGGACAGCATTACTGTGGCAGAGATTAACCAATGGACAGCATTACTTTGTCAGAGATTAACCAATGGACAGCATTACTGTGTCAGAGATTAACCAATGGACAGCATTACTGTGGCAGAGATTAACCAATGGACAGCATTACTGTGGCAGAGATTAACCAATGGACAGCATTACTGTGTCAGAGATTAACCAATGGACAGCATTACTGTGGCAGAGATTAACCAATGGACAGCATTACTTTGTCAGAGATTAACCAATGGACAGCATTACTTTGTCAGAGATTAACCAATGGACAGCATTACTGTGGCAGAGATTAACCAATGGACAGCATTACTGTGTCAGAGATTAACCAATGGACAGCATTACTGTGGCAGAGATTAACCAATGGACAGCATTACTGTGGCAGATATTAACCAATGCACAGCATACCACGTGACAGAGACTAACCAATGGACAGCATATTGTGTCAGAGATTAACCAATGGACAGCATTACTGTGACAGAGATTAACCAATGCACAGCATTACTGTGGCAGAGATTAACCAATGGACAGCATACCACGTGACAGAGACTAACCAATGGACAGCATATTGTGTCAGAGATTAACCAATGCACAGATAGATTAACCAATGCACAGCATTACTGTGGCAGAGATTAACCAATGGACAGCATTACTTTGTCAGAGATTAACCAATGGACAGCATTACTGTGTCAGAGATTAACCAATGGACAGCATTACTGTGTCAGAGATTAACCAATGGACAGCATTACTGTGTCAGAGATTAACCAATGGACAGCATTACTGTGTCAGAGATTAACCAATGGACAGCATTACTGTGTCAGAGATTAACCAATGGACAGCATTACTGTGTCAGAGATTAACCAATGGACAGCATTACTGTGTCAGAGATTAACCAATGGAAAGCATTACTGTGTCAGAGATTAACCAATACACAGCATTACTGTGTCAGAGATTAACCAATGGACAGCATTACTGTGGCAGAGATTAACCAATGGGCAGCATTACTGTGGCAGAGATTAACCAATGGACAGCATTACTTTGTCAGAGATTAACCAATGGACAGCATTACTGTGGCAGAGATTAACCAATGGACAGCATTACTGTGTCAGAGATTAACCAATGGACAGCATTACTGTGGCAGAGATTAACCAATGGACAGCATTACTGTGGCAGAGATTAACCAATGGACAGCATTACTGTGGCAGAGATTAACCAATGGACAGCATTACTTTGTCAGAGATTAACCAATGGACAGCATTACTGTGGCAGAGATTAACCAATGGACAGCATTACTGTGGCAGAGATTAACCAATGGACAGCATTACTGTGTCAGAGATTAACCAATGGACAGCATTACTGTGGCAGAGATTAACCAATGGACAGCATTACTGTGGCAGAGATTAACCAATGGACAGCATTACTGTGGCAGAGATTAACCAATGGACAGCATTACTTTGTCAGAGATTAACCAATGGACAGCATTACTGTGGCAGAGATTAACCAATGGACAGCATTACTGTGGCAGAGATTAACCAATGGACAGCATTACTGTGTCAGAGATTAACCAATGGACAGCATTACTGTGGCAGAGATTAACCAATGGACAGCATTACTGTGGCAGAGATTAACCAATGGACAGCATTACTGTGGCAGAGATTAACCAATGGACAGCATTACTTTGTCAGAGATTAACCAATGGACAGCATTACTGTGTCAGAGATTAACCAATGGACAGCATTACTGTGGCAGAGATTAACCAATGGACAGCATTACTGTGGCAGAGATTAACCAATGGACAGCATTACTGTGTCAGAGATTAACCAATGGACAGCATTACTGTGGCAGAGATTAACCAATGGACAGCATTACTTTGTCAGAGATTAACCAATGGACAGCATTACTTTGTCAGAGATTAACCAATGGACAGCATTACTGTGGCAGAGATTAACCAATGGACAGCATTACTGTGTCAGAGATTAACCAATGGACAGCATTACTGTGGCAGAGATTAACCAATGGACAGCATTACTGTGGCAGAGATTAACCAATGGACAGCATTACTGTGGCAGAGATTAACCAATGGACAGCATTACTTTGTCAGAGATTAACCAATGGACAGCATTACTGTGGCAGAGATTAACCAATGGACAGCATTACTGTGGCAGAGATTAACCAATGGACAGCATTACTGTGGCAGAGATTAACCAATGGACAGCATTACTGTGGCAGAGATTAACCAATGGACAGCATTACTGTGGCAGAGATTAACCAATGGACAGCATTACTTTGTCAGAGATTAACCAATGGACAGCATTACTGTGGCAGAGATTAACCAATGGACAGCATTACTGTGTCAGAGATTAACCAATGGACAGCATTACTGTGGCAGAGATTAACCAATGGACAGCATTACTGTGGCAGAGATTAACCAATGGACAGCATTACTGTGGCAGAGATTAACCAATGGACAGCATTACTGTGGCAGAGATTAACCAATGGACAGCATTACTGTGGCAGAGATTAACCAATGGACAGCATTACTTTGTCAGAGATTAACCAATGGACAGCATTACTGTGGCAGAGATTAACCAATGGACAGCATTACTGTGGCAGAGATTAACCAATGGACAGCATTACTTTGTCAGAGATTAACCAATGGACAGCATTACTGTGGCAGAGATTAACCAATGGACAGCATTACTGTGGCAGAGATTAACCAATGGACAGCATTACTGTGTCAGAGATTAACCAATGGACAGCATTACTGTGGCAGAGATTAACCAATGGACAGCATTACTGTGGCAGAGATTAACCAATGGACAGCATTACTGTGGCAGAGATTAACCAATGGACAGCATTACTTTGTCAGAGATTAACCAATGGACAGCATTACTGTGTCAGAGATTAACCAATGGACAGCATTACTGTGGCAGAGATTAACCAATGGACAGCATTACTGTGGCAGAGATTAACCAATGGACAGCATTACTGTGTCAGAGATTAACCAATGGACAGCATTACTGTGGCAGAGATTAACCAATGGACAGCATTACTTTGTCAGAGATTAACCAATGGACAGCATTACTGTGGCAGAGATTAACCAATGGACAGCATTACTGTGTCAGAGATTAACCAATGGACAGCATTACTGTGGCAGAGATTAACCAATGGACAGCATTACTGTGTCAGAGATTAACCAATGGACAGCATTACTGTGTCAGAGATTAACCAATGGACAGCATTACTTTGTCAGAGATTAACCAATGGACAGCATTACTGTGGCAGAGATTAACCAATGGACAGCATTACTGTGTCAGAGATTAACCAATGGACAGCATTACTGTGGCAGAGATTAACCAATGGACAGCATTACTGTGTCAGAGATTAACCAATGGACAGCATTACTGTGGCAGAGATTAACCAATGCACAGCATTACTGTGGCAGAGATTAACCAATGGACAGCATTACTGTGTCAGAGCTTAACCAAAGCACAGCATTACTGTGTCAGAGATTAACCATTGGACAGCATTACTGTGGCAGAAATTAACCAATGGACAGCATTACTGTGGCAGAGATTAACCAATGGACAGCATTACTGTGTCAGAGATTAACCAATGGACAGCATTACTGTGGCAGAAATTAACCAATGGACAGCATTACTGTGGCAGAGATTAACCAATGGACAGCATTACTGTGGCAGAGATTAACCAATGGACAGCATTACTGTGTCAGAGATTAACCAATGCACAGCATTACTGTGTCAGAGATTAACCATTGCACAGCATTACTGTGTCAGAGATTAACCAATACGATGAATGCCACATGGTATGTCGATGGTTAACTATTTAGACCGGTCACTATTCTGGGTTAATAAAATGTTCTAAATAAAAAAAAACGTCGAAAAAGCACAAAAACATAATAACGGCACCATAATGTATATAATGAAGGAATGAATGCACCAAACATTGGCTTTACTTTACAGTTGGGCCACATTACAAGCCACCAATGTCACTGCTAACAACCAACGCGTTGCCTAGCAATTGTTGATTGGGATGGGGAGCGACCTCTACCACGTTGCCATGGGATACATTATCAACCACGTGGGCGGGATATTCGAGTCTAGACTTACCTCTCCCTGAGTACAGCGTTACGCTTGGCAACGGGAGTAATCCGCATTGCAGAGGGGCGGCTTCCAGCGAGACAGAAACCGAGGTTAATGCGGTAGAACCTTCGCTCTGTTCTAGAACACCGCTCTGTTCTAGAACATCGCTGTTTTCAAGAGCACCGTTCATTTCTAGAACGTCCAAGTATCCTTTAGTTCTGCCTATAACGGCCCACAGTTTGCTGTCAAACTCCACCGAATAAGATATCGAATTATTTATTCGAGTCAAACATTCGATATTAAGAGTTAATTGGTGCAGCGCCCCCTGTACTACGATACCGGAACTGAGGACTGCGACACGAACCCGGAACATGACGGATAAGGATTCGACGACAACCGGGAACTCCAGTCGGTAGTCGGATGAGTTTACTGAGTAATCCGCCACGAGTTTGGACGATAACGAGTTCACGTTGGATCCGATGGCGAAGAGCACAACGAGTTCCTGAGTCGCATAGAGTCGGATATCCGAGATATCGTTGAGGATATCCACGCCGGGGACGATATCCCCTTCCGGGCTACGTAGACCGAGGTTATACAGTCTGAGAGGGTCACAGGTCGGGTTGCTATGGACGACGCGGATCCGGAGGTAGGTAATGTGTGACGTCACAATATCGTGACGACATCGAATCAACGGCGCGAAGGACAAGGGGAATACCACGTCGTCGCTAGAGGGCCACGAAACCCGCACTTCGGTATCCCGAGGCAACGGATTGTATACTAAGGGAAGGAGGACATCCAATGGGATGTCGAGGCTGGCATCCGTTAGCGTTACCATAGCGACACGCTCGTCTATGACGTCACACGAGGGGGCGTGGAGTAAAACTATCCCGGGGGAGAGTTGAATCCTGATAGAGGAGTTGGTGGGAGGAGGAGGTGGGAGTGGATTGGAGGGGAGCTGGGAGGAGTTGGTGGGAGGAGGAGGTGGGAGCGGATTGAAGGGGAGCTGGGAGGAGTTGGTGTCCGGTGGGAGCGGTTTGGAGGGGAGCTGGGAGGAGTTGGTGTCCGTTGGGAGCGGATTGAAGGGGAGCTGGGCCCGTAGGACGACCCGCTGGGAGACCCCAGCCAATAGCGGGGCGTCCGTCTGGAGCGGGTGCACTAAACTAACGATAGGGGGCGTCTCTACCACGGCGAAAGTAACCGGGCGAGTTGCGTCGGAGTCCTGGGAGACGAATCGAACCGAGTCAGCCAATAGGATGGCGACTTTCCGCATCGAGTAGACCCCGCAAGGTAGGTCCGTCGCACCGCACGTAACCACGTTGTCCCCGGGGTTCAGTATGACGTCATCCCTGGTTGCTAGGCGATACTCCGGCTCGTCCCAATTGGCGTCCGGTTCCCGTAGCAACGAGGTGCTGCTGTCGAAACGTTCCGTCAGCCCCGACGCGTTGCGACACATGACGGCGGCGAAGGGAACCGAATATCCTTCTTCGTCGATAGGGGGCGCTAAATCGGTGCGCAGGTAGACCGCTAGGGGGCCGGTGAGGGGGTTCCTTAGTGTGGGAGTAGGAGGCGCCGACCAGCGGGGGTTGAGGGAACTGCCCTTGGTGTGCGGTGGGGATCCCAGTCCGGTTACCATGCCGCCGGGATGACGCGTTAATCCGACGACCATGGCAACCGACGGCGTTGCCAACGGCAACCGACTGCACAGCTGGACGTGAACGTCGACTCGCCGGCGTCTGGGGGTTTCTACGGCGCCGCACGTTGCCCCGGTAACGTCAGCGATCGTCCGCAGCGGGTAGACGACCGTTGGGAGGAGCTGCGGCGCGAGGGCCAGCATCTCGCGACAGCAATGCAGTCGCCGTCCGCTAGAGGCGCAGGCGGCGACCCCCGCGAGTTGGTGGAACCGACGGACGGTATTCCCGGACATCCGATGCAACTCGGACAGCAGCCAGCGGGTGTCCGACTCCAACCCAGGCCATCCACCACTCGCGTACAGTCGCAACCCGTCGCTTAGCAACGACTCCGCCCTGCGGTAGTTGCCATGGCGACGATGGAACTCGGCGAGGCGTTCCGCAATGCGTCTCGCCGTGCGACGTCGTCCGATGTGTTTGAAGGTCCCGATAGTTAGTTCCGACACCTCCAAATAGTGGCGTGCGAAGGAAGTCTGCGAGCTGAGCGCCTCGCGTAGACGGGTCTGTGGGGAGTCGGTTCCATGTGACACCGGTGGGGGGCGTACGTCGGTTGTGGTGAGGTTCCCAATGTCCGCAGCCCGCCGCCCCATCCCCCCCAGTAGATCTACCACGATGTTGAGTTGCTCGGACCCCGGTAACATATCGGGCATCAGATGACATAGATCCCCCAACCGCTCCAGCTGCTCCCTCGCGTAAGCCCACAGATTCGCCGTGTATCGCATGTAGTTCAGTTCCTCAGACATGTCGTTGTACCTAAAGGGGGATGGAAAGCCATTGATGCAGCGTCTTTTTTTAAATATGTTAGTGAAATTTATAAATGAAAATAGTGATTTCTAAATTTTTTAAACTAGTCTAGAAATATTTCTAAAACTTTAAAATTTATAATAACAAATTATATTTATTGAATAAAGCCATGGAACTGGCACTTAATAAAATAAATAATTAAAAATTTAAATTGATGAAATAAAATCTAATAAAATGTTTGTATAAAAGGAGGCCGAAGTAGAACGTAGATTAATCGGGAGAGCTGGGGGCCCAGTTGCTGAGGTTGCGAGTGTTCGGAAGTAGAATGTAGATTAATCGGGAGAGGTGGTGGCCCAGTTGCTGAGGTTGCGAGTGTTCGGAAGTAGAATGTAGATTAATCGGGAGAGGTGGTGGCCCAGTTGCTGAGGTTGCGAGTGTTCGGAAGTAGAATGTAGATTAATCGGGAGAGCTGGTGGCCCAGTTGCTGAGGTTGTGAGTGTTCGGAAGTAGAATGTAGATTAATCGGGAGAGGTGGTGGCCCAGTTGCTGAGGTTGCAAGTGTTCGGAAGTAGAATGTAGATTAATCGGGAGAGCTGGCGGCCCAGTTGCTGAGGTTGCGAGTGTTCGGAAGTAGAATGTAGATTAATCGGGAGAGGTGGTGGCCCAGTTGCTGAGGTTGCAAGTGTTCGGAAGTAGAATGTAGATTAATCGGGAGAGCTGGTGGCCCAGTTGCTGAGGTTGCGAGTGTTCGGAAGTAGAATGTAGATTAATCGGGGGAGCTGGTGGCCCAGTTGCTGAGGTTGCGAGTGTTCGGAAGTAGAATGTAGATTAATCGGGAGAGCTGGTGGCCCAGTTGCTGAGGTTGCGAGTGTTCGGAAGTAGAATGTAGATTAATCGGGGGAGCTGGTGGCCCAGTTGCTGAGGTTGCGAGTGTTCGGAAGTAGAATGTAGATTAATCGGGAGAGGTGGTGGCCCAGTTGCTGAGGTTGCGAGTGTTCGGAAGTAGAATGTAGATTAATCGGGAGAGCTGGTGGCCCAGTTGCTGAGGTTGCGAGTGTTCGGAAGTAGAATGTAGATTAATCGGGAGAGCTGGTGGCCCAGTTGCTGAGGTTGCGAGTGTTCGGAAGTAGAATGTAGATTAATCGGGAGAGCTGGTGGCCCAGTTGCTGAGGTTGCGAGTGTTCGGAAGTAGAATGTAGATTAATCGGGAGAGCTGGTGGCCCAGTTGCTGAGGTTGCGAGTGTTCGGAAGTAGAATGTAGATTAATCGGGAGAGCTGGTGGCCCAGTTGCTGAGGTTGCGAGTGTTCGGAAGTAGAATGTAGATTAATCGGGAGAGCTGGTGGCCCAGTTGCTGAGGTTGCGAGTGTTCGGAAGTAGAATGTAGATTAATCGGGAGAGGTGGTGGCCCAGTTGCTGAGGTTGCGAGTGTTCGGAAGTAGAATGTAGATTAATCGGGAGAGGTGGTGGCCCAGTTGCTGAGGTTGCGAGTGTTCGGAAGTAGAATGTAGATTAATCGGGAGAGCTGGTGGCCCAGTTGCTGAGGTTGCGAGTGTTCGGAAGTAGAATGTAGATTAATCGGGAGAGCTGGTGGCCCAGTTGCTGAGGTTGCGAGTGTTCGGAAGTAGAATGTAGATTAATCGGGAGAGCTGGTGGCCCAGTTGCTGAGGTTGCGAGTGTTCGGAAGTAGAATGTAGATTAATCGGGAGAGCTGGTGGCCCAGTTGCTGAGGTTGCGAGTGTTCGGAAGTAGAATGTAGATTAATCGGGGGAGCTGGTGGCCCAGTTGCTGAGGTTGCGAGTGTTCGGAAGTAGAATGTAGATTAATCGGGAGAGCTGGTGGCCCAGTTGCTGAGGTTGCGAGTGTTCGGAAGTAGAATGTAGATTAATCGGGAGAGGTGGTGGCCCAGTTGCTGAGGTTGCGAGTGTTCGGAAGTAGAATGTATATTAATCGGGAGAGCTGGTGGCCCAGTTGCTGAGGTTGCGAGTGTTCGGAAGTAGAATGTAGATTAATCGGGGGAGCTGGTGGCCCAGTTGCTGAGGTTGCGAGTGTTCGGAAGTAGAATGTAGATTAATGGGGAGAGCTGGTGGCCCAGTTGCTGAGGTTGCGAGTGTTCGGAAGTAGAATGTAGATTAATCGGGAGAGCTGGTGGCCCAGTTGCTGAGGTTGCGAGTGTTCGGAAGTAGAATGTAGATTAATCGGGGGAGCTGGTGGCCCAGTTGCTGAGGTTGCGAGTGTTCGGAAGTAGAATGTAGATTAATCGGGAGAGCTGGTGGCCCAGTTGCTGAGGTTGCGAGTGTTCGGAAGTAGAATGTAGATTAATCGGGAGAGCTGGTGGCCCAGTTGCTGAGGTTGCGAGTGTTCGGAAGTAGAATGTAGATTAATCGGGAGAGCTGGTGGCCCAGTTGCTGAGGTTGCGAGTGTTCGGAAGTAGAATGTAGATTAATCGGGAGAGCTGGTGGCCCAGTTGCTGAGGTTGCGAGTGTTCGGAAGTAGAATGTAGATTAATCGGGGGAGCTGGTGGCCCAGTTGCTGAGGTTGCGAGTGTTCGGAAGTAGAATGTAGATTAATCGGGAGAGGTGGCGGCCCAGTTACTGTAATTTTCTGCAATTTTGAAATTTACCGTTTCATTCTAACTTATTAATTTGGCCGTTACGGGTAAATTAATTTGTTGTTGGATGTCGATATCGTTCTTCTCCCCTGAGCCCTGACATCGCGTTCACGAGTCTGTTTCTTGTATTTTTAGGCACTACTACAGTATGTGTACCCATGACCGGGATATTTTTGTAGCAGCTAGTTTTTGCTACTTTATTTTTTTAAGTTCTATGTCATATTAGCTATAGTTTTCAAAAAAAAAAATGTTCTAGAACAAATCTTTTTGTTCTAGAACATTTTTTTAAAAATTTATAATTCCTAATAATTACCTTAAAATGTTAATCTGTTGCCTTTAAATACTTCAAAATATTATTCTAGAATGTTTTTTAATATTTACAGTAGTAGGTTCACTTTAACTGTTTTCATTAAATAAAATGCCACGTCATGAAAACAAAAAGGGAAGTGCTCTAAAGATCCAAATATTATTGAGATTTCCAAAGAATAGTATAAAAGAAAAGTATATCATTTTGAAAAAACATTTTTATTTTAATAATAGCTAATTTGGAAAATCACTAGCTAGCCTCTTAATATGTATTATTTTTTTAATGTTTATAGATAAATAAACTATTTATGACACTGGAATTACCTGGAATTATTTTTTATATAAAAATATTATATAGAACAAAAAATATTTGTTCTAGAACATAATTTTTTTACCTATAGCTAACATGAAATAGAATAGTTTTAAAAAAAAGTAGCAAAAACTAGCTATAGTAATACAAATATGGTCATGGAAAATGGAGACCCAGGACGCACTTTAAATAACTTGTTTCAATTTTATTATGAGATGGAAGTTGTATTCACTGAGAAAAGGCCAAATAATTTGTAGACCATAGGTGACAATAGGTTTTATCTTGATATTAAATAGTTTGATGGCCGGTGAATAAGAATATTATGACAGCTACGGCGACAAGCTTAATAACCGCCTTAATCTGCAGATTCCCAACTGAAATCCGCTAGAAATTTCACCAAAAATTGCTGAGACGTAAATCGCTGTAATTCTAATGTTTTTTTTACTCAATTCTAGAATATTAATTAATTGTACACGTAGTTCGCTCTACGTAGTAGTAAGTAATATTATATGGCATACACTTAGATTAAAACTCACTACATTCTTTCCCCTAAAATTTGTTATTTTAGGTAAAAAAATTATTTATTCTCCATAAAAATAGCGTGAAAAAACTACGTCATAGCGTTACGGCACGAGTGATGTTGTTTCCCGAGCGACAGCGAGGGGAATAATAGAACAAGGGGGTGGGGGTCGGCGGTCCTGGAGGTGTCTCGGGTTCGGGGACGGAGCTGGTCTGCGTGGGTCTGACTTACCAGATAATTATTGATTTGGTGGTGGCATTCTTGCTATTCCTTGGTGGTGCGATTTTTAATTGCTTTTAATTGTTTGTTCGTTACTTTAATATTGTGTTATCCTGTATGTAAAAGCTTTTGCGGGATATAACTGGCCCTTTTGCTTCGCAATCCAGTTTCCCTTAATGCGCTCAAATACTCTAAAGAAAAACTCCCTAACTCAAAGGATGAAAGCTACCGGCTGATTGGCTGATTTGCCTAGCGACGGCCTCTTTGTTGGGTTCGATCAACCAACCAGAGCAAGGTCAACCAAGCAGAGCGATTCAGCCTTATGTTGGCTAAATCAATGTAATTGGCTGCAAAGGCTAGGGTGGTTTGGCATTTTAGACGATTTGGAACCTGTGGAATATGGAACTCTGCCAATGAGAGCTTTTCCTTTCTGTGTTGAAATCTACCTGCAGCAGCTCACAGGGTTCAGAGTGTTGGTTTTCCTGATGCCATGAACATCGGCCATGGAATTATTCTGAATTATTCCAACATTAGAACGTCTTTAATTATAAGATCACATAACTGTTACCGGTACTACGGTACATGACCAGCACTGGACAGCGTGAGGACCGGTACGGTACCTGCTGCTGTATTGCACATTATTTACTGCTATTTGCTGTTTGTTATTAAATGTATCATTCGTTTGCATATTGTTATTTGGAGAATAACTATAAACGATCAGAAACCCCGATCTTCTTGATACACTAAGGTTAGAGAGACCGGCTACATATAGCAATTGCGGCTTATATTATCGTGGTTTGTAGTGTGTAGTGAATTGAATGCTATTTTATAGGCCCTACAAATGCCGGTTGCTATTCTCTTTATATATGATTAAAATCAGTGACTATCGGCAATTCAGTGTGCAGCGGTGTGCAATAGTCTGATGTGCTTGTCCGCGTAACAAAGCATCTCCTAAAGAATGCGTCTTATGTGTAACTTATAATCCATTCGTTGTGTTTAGTGTAAGCCATAGCTCTGTTTATATAGATAGAGCGCCACGTCCTAAAGGAACTGCTAATATTTCCCGAAAGTGAATAATATTCGTCAGAGATTATATATTAACGATCAATCGAATAGTACGGTAGGCCTGCACCGCAATCAAATTAAAGCATCCGAATCCAGTCTCCCGGGTATATCCAGCGGGTGAATGGTCGCGCACAGACTGGCTTCGGCTAATGTTAGAATTATTATAGGTGTTCAATACTTGTCCCAGGCTAAAGTAGATTTATAACCTAGAAGACGTATAGATTTGGCGGGTTAAACTGCCAAAGGTCTTAAAAGCGCGAACACTGTACAATATATATGATTTATAATAATTTTATTAAATTAGTGGGATTAAGTTGTCCATATCGCTTATATATCCATATTCTAGAACAACCTAATAATGTCGCGGTGACACACTGGATGGATATACATAGTAAAATGTATGGCGTAGAGACATACTGAGAAATAATGAAGCACTGCGATGTAAAGTTAGAAAATATGTCGCTCTGGCGATTTGGTGCGGCGAAATAAATTCCATACAAATAAATAAAATTAATTTAATCTCCTTAAAAATAGCATTTACGCTATTTTTATAGTAAATAAATAAACTTTTTACGTGAAATAATTAATTCTAGGGGATACAAATGTAGTTGAGGTTTAATATTAAATGTGCCATAATAATGTGTAATTATATTTGGTAACTTTGTACCTTGGTAACTTGGTAACGTTGTTTCTCAACTTACCTCTCACATAGTTGCAAGAGTTCCAGACACGTGAGGAAACCCCAACAGGATACAGCTCCACGGGGAAGCGAAACCTCCAGGATAGAGACTTCCTTAACGCACGAGAGTATAAAGGGTATGGCCCTGTCTGCAACCTGCCACGGTCTCTGTAACACAATGCTAAGTTGTAATACAGTAAGATAATATAATATTAATATATAAAGTGTTAAATTACATTAAGTAATATTTATTTATTCAAAATATTGGATATAACAATTAATTTATAATAGTTGTCACCTCAATATTATTAAATGGCAGACAGACAACCGGACAGACAGACCGACATACAATTATATAGGTTCACGACCAACTCCAAATGACTAAAATGCATTAACTGGAATCACAAGATACAAGTTATACATTGACAAATTACATTCAAATCAATGATGGCCTAAGAAATTCTAGAATTAATGAGCAATCGAGAGCGTTGCTCCAAGGAGACACACTGAACCCCTTCTTGTTTAGTGGATTACATCAAACGATTTGCTCGCTATATTGGAGAAATAATTATTTTACTGTTTGCTGACGACGTGCGATTCTACAGTGACTCTAGATAAGTTATTCAACCAGGGTTGGATGCTACGGCGGCCTGGAAGTAAACCTTGATAAAACGGCTATAATGAAATTTCGCCGCGGAGGACTGCTCATTGTATAAAAAAACCACAGATGCTTTCCTTAAGAACCGCAGTGGCGTTATTTCGTCTAAAGGTACAGCCAATTATAACATACGGACTGCAAGAGAACTGGCCCCACCTGTCCAGCTCCCTAAAGAAGGTCATTGGAGTCCACAAATGCACTCAAAACAGACTGATTCTAGCTATTTGTGAGGAGAAGACCTAAATTCGAGACATTGCCAGACAACTCAACCTCACTGCCACGCCGGAATTTCAGAAAGACAATGAAGTAGTACATTCTAAAGAACGGGAAATACCAGCAGCTTTTTGGAACTCTATTGCATTACGGACATAGGAAAACACATGTAGAGCAGCAAACATTGGAAACGAGTGATTCCTGCTTAGGTGTGTTGATGTGGTTCGTTGTCTTGGATCTATTGTGGTCGTAACTACGGATGAAGTATACTATCCCGGAAATTGCTATGAAAAAAACATATTCCAGAAACTCACATCCCTAGCCAATATAGTTAGCTTGTGGTTTTTGGTTTCAATATTTACACAATTCGAAGTTAACCCGGTAATATTTACCTTAAGGAAGAACAATAAAGTAGCTTGTTGGCCGAACAAATAGCTACGTAGATCGAGTAAGGAAGATTTGTGAGAGATAATGAGTTGCCTCTGGTCCCAGAGCGCGGACTTGGACAGGGAGATGCCGTCCCAGGAGTTTACCGAACTGTTAAACATAGACAACCACGGGGCCGGGTCGCCTTGGTCGCTGTTTATTACGTGCTGAGAGAAGAGAGCGTCCAACTGGTCGTACTGGTCCAGCGCCTCTTCGTATAAACCCAGCATCTCGTAGAGGAACGACAACTCCTCCTGGAGGAGGAAGAAGTTTATAAAGTCCCATCCTGAGGAGTTCCATCGGTCGCGTTCGCAGCGAATCGATTCCTCGAGATTCCAAACAACTCGAGTTAACGAATCCACCAACAACGAGTTGATTCGTTTAACCGCGAAGGACCAAGAGTCGGCGGTTCTTGAACCGTCCTTGAATGGTTCGTACAGACTCACGCACCGGTCCTGTCCCTTGGGGCTACCGAAATCCGCGCGGATCTTGTCGTACGTGGAGGTTTTAGGGAGGATCGTAGAGGATTTGATTTGTTTTCTCCGTGAATCTATAACGTGGATGATTAGCCAATCGGGAGAGTCTCGGGCTCTCAGTGAGTTGAGCCACGCGGTTATGTTTTCTTTGGTACCGAGTCTGTAAGTCTCTAGTTCGGATACGTCAGTGAGGAAGATGTTGAGGAATGGGTGGCGGATGACGTCAGTAGTCGGAAGTCCCCCGGAGCGGAGGAGATCTGGAGTGAACGGAAGGAAGTCAACGTCTAGGAATAGGTTACGGGAGGGCTGACCGTTCGATCGCAGCCATTCGCATTCCTTCGTAGACAGACTAGGGTAAAGGGTAAACAAAGTTTAAAACAACAATTAATTTGGAATTATTTATTTGAGAAACGAAGTAAAATATAATACATATAGGCCTATATAGATTTATAAACACAACGATTAATACTGTAATACAGTAATATAAGAATATACGGCTGTACTGTATAGTACGGGCACTGCCTGACTGCTGCACTCGCACTGTGCAAATTACATAAACAAATTCGAAATTAGACACAATTATTTTTATTTACAATAGATTTCGGTTTACAATTAAAATAATCCAGCAATCACATATTAAAAGTCGGGAGGTAGGCCTATCAGCCTATGGGGAATCATGCCCGACATCCCGATAAATGCAATCCTGCCAGAGGGCTGGCTGGCTGGAATGGAGTGGAGTCAGCGGAGGTCCGCGAAGCGGACTGTCAGACTGTAGCGTAGCAAAATGTAAGCCTATGAACGGTAGGTATTGGGGTATTGCTGTATTGACCTGACATCTTTGACTTACCGGTGGTAGAGTGACGTTTGAAGAGAATGAAATAATCCCTGATCACCGTAATATGTAATTCGCGGCTTGTAATCCATCAGTCCATTTAATCTCTGGCAGTCTGGATCAGTACAGTAGTCTGCAGGTCTGGCAGTAGCACTGTAGCAGTTAGTAGGGCCTACTGCAGTAGGGCTGTCAGGGGTCAGGCTGTCCTGTAGACAGCAGGACAGGTAGAGGGTCTCTAGACCCGTACTGCGGTACGGGATTAAGCTGTTAAGAACAACTTCACTTCAGCACTACTTGCTGACTTAGTTCTGTAGTCCTGTAGTTTTAGTATAGTTTAGTTTTGTATGGGGTTTTTAGGGCTTCCTGGAAAACAAGCAACAGCCTGACAGCACAACAGCCCTATAACCAATGTACAACATTGGCGCAACAGCGCAACAACCTAATATTGGTTTATACATTCCACTCTAATTCCATTGGCTTGTACATTCTGTTGCGTTCTATGGCATTCCATTTCTGTCTGTCTGTAGCGCCGATGGCGCAACAAGCAGAGAACAGGAGAAGTTAGGCCTACAAATACATGAAAATACTGGTTATTGATCAGCTGTGCTGTAGTATTGGCAACGCACTGACGCACAGGCAGTCTCTTTGATACAGTGTACAGTTGTATGGTATGTCTGCATACAGCAGTACAGTGTATGTACAGCCGTGTGCTGCAGCAGTAGTGCAGCAGTGCAGTGTGTGTTCGCGCTTTCAGACCTTTGGCAGTTTAACCCGCCAAATTAAGATGTCTTCTAGATATTAAATCGCTTTTTAGCCTATGACACGTATTTGATTCACTACACTAGTCGAAACCAATCCGTGCGCGACCATTCACCCGCTGGATATTCCCGGGAGATTGGGTTCGACGGTTTAATTTTGTTGCTATGTAAGCCTAATGTATTATTCGACTGACAGTATTATATAATCTCTGACAATATTATTTACCTTCGGGAATATTAACAGTTCCTTTAGGACGTGGCGCTTTATCTATATAAACAGAGTTATGACTTAAACTACTCACAACGATATGGCTTAATTATAATTCACATATATGGCGCATTCTTTAGGAATTGCTTCTTTAACAGACTCGCTCATACGCAATGCTGCACAATACTGCACACTAATCTGCCAATCTTCACTGATTTTAGTCACATATAAAAGGAACACAGGCTGACTCATGTAGGGTCTATCAAATAACATTAGATTCACTTCAAACCACTTTAACATAAGTCACAATCGTTATTGGTAACCTTTCTCTCTTACCTTCGGTATATCAAGAATATTGGGTTTCGGGGTTATTTATCGTTATTCCAAATATAATAATTCATCAACCATATTATGAAGAACTGACAGTAAATAGCAGTATAAAACAACAACTGAACACTGATTGTTATGAGTTTGCAATGTTTCAGCAGTCAGTATGTATGATCATCAGTCAGCATGTATGCCGGTCCGCAGTTAAAGGATATATGCCCTTTATAATTAAACCTACTAGTGTAAGACTAAAAACAGTAAAGCACAAAAATACTTCCAAGCCGTTCTTTCTTTGGCTCAGGACTGAATGTAAACACTGCACATAGGCATTGCGTCATTTCTCGGAAATTTTCTGTACAAGGAGCCACAAAAACGCTCTAATTGGCTGACTGAACTGAGAGACGCCGTAGAACAAAGGAAATCAACACATATAAATGTCAGCTGTTAACCGTAGTCATAGTAACTACTGTTCAAGAGTAGCTATCACCCTTTTGCGTCACGAATTGCCATAGAATCATAAAATATGCCTTTCACAGTACACATACGGAGGAAATAGGTCTTAGATCCTCTAAAAACACCGATACAGCAATAATACGGTCTCTTACACTTATTAAATCAACTACAGAGTATTTTAATGTAAAAGATAATAAAAATAACGGGGCAATTCAGCAAAGGCTTTTACACCGCTCCCAGAAAATGGGATTTTCAGTCTATAAAATATAAAAATCACAGTTTCTAAAACATAAAGATACTCTAAACAGTTAGTCTTTCTTGCGCGGACGGCGTTTACACAGTTTCTTAAGATTAACAAGAGTCCTTTTCTCTTTGGGGCGAGCCACTTTACGAGGAGGGCTGTAGCTCCTAGGCGAAGGGTGCAATATAATTGCATCAGAGGGTGCAGGGTTACGATCGGTATACCCGCCGGTCGAAGTACCTGGTTGAGTAATATCAATCTCAGGGGAGTGAGGTCTAACGGCCTTTAGAGCGCGTCTCAAGACAGCAGCTCCTACGGGTCCTTGACGGATCGTCTGGACACTAGCGGTGGGTGGACCGTGAGTGGTGAGGAACTTTCTCGGTTTAATGGTTCTCTCCAGCTCGCGTTCTCGGGTTCGGTATTCATATGGGCGCTGAGATACTTCCTGGAGTTCAGGATGCGAGTTCACGAAAATGTCGCCATACTCAGGGTCCGTACGGATAAAATTGATCAGGTGATATGTGGTTATATCATTAGGGTTAACGTTTCTA
>JAUCBJ010000348.1:0-39656 GCA_032718475.1 Nemertoderma westbladi | reverse complement strand
TGTCTGTTGTGCAAATTGTATTGTAATTATTGACAAGAGGGCTCTCATAAGCTTCGGCTTGTTGCCCAATTGTCCTCTTCTTTGGATAATAAATGTTAAAAAAAAAAAAAAAAAAAAGAATAGGCGTATCTCTTCAATTAGTACGACATTCCTACTAATTGAAGAGATACGCCTATTCCTACTATCGGAAGAGACGGTAACAATACCTGCAATATCCTACTGTAAAGTTTGTAAATCAAATCATAAATCCGACCTTCTCACCAAAACAGTAAACTCTAAGTAAGCGAATATATTGCAGTATCGATCTCTTATAACCGGTAAGGCAGAAAACAGTCTACGAGCAGACAAACTTCGATAAAACAAAATCCCGCGCAGCGAATCCTAAAATCAGGCTGACTCACTGACGGACTAAGGGGCTCGTATACTTTGCCGCTGTGTGATTTATATGGTTGGGCAAAGGGACGCTAGCTAGGTATAGAGCAGATTTGGAGATGTCTAACTAGCGGGCAAAGCACAGTACGGACAAAGTTAATTTTATATATTTCGAGGTGTAAATAATTTCTAACGCGCGTGTGTTAATTCTGAACGGTCAAAACAGTTTTGCTCCTTCACATATATAATTACTGGGTACGGTGTGCATTTTACGAATATTCTAATTTTGTAACTTGTAGGTCCAATACTCACGAATGATAAGGTTCCTTCCCCTCTTGCGTATTTCCAGGACTCAAATTCAGGCATAAGGTTAATACTACGCCCAGAATTCGGCAATTTTAGGTACCAGGTCCCTGATACTGAGAAGAGATGTGTTAGTTTACTACTGTAGGCGTACAGGTACTAATAGCTATCCTGGCTCCTATCTAGAATTTTAGTCACCCAGGTAGTCCGGGTAACTTCCTATTAGGGCGTTGGCGGGGACACGGTAGATGTTAGTATATCCCTGATAGCCTCAATTTATTTGCGCCTAGTATGTAAACTGCCCTACCGCCTGAACGGTACAATCCCAATTCAGGTGAAAACACAGCAACCCCCCTAGCCTACAAGTTCTGATGTAACGGACACCGTTGTACGGCAAATAGTCGCACACACACCTGTACTTAGCAAGAGTTAAGCGTACAGTTTGCTGCACCCTAACCAATGTGTATGCCTTGTACCGGTGTGCCTACGTCCTATCTGCGTACTAGTATCTGCTCTCTCTCCCTCCCCCCGCTGGTATTCGACCTTCCTCCACTCCCGACGAAGTCGATGGTGGAGTCGTCCTATTATCTTTAATAGAACTGTAGGGGTATTCCCGTAATCAAGTTGTCCAATTGATCTTAAGGTAGTGATAGCGTTCTTGATCTCGTCAGCTAGTTTTAGTAAGTCGACGGGTTTAGTGATAGCCCCTCCCTTACAGAGTTCCTCTATTACTGACCTGGCCATACTCACTGTACCTCCGTATATCGAAGTTAAACGATCGTACGCTAGTTCGAAAGCGTCCGGTACACCGACGAAAGTCTCCGCCAAACGTTTAGGTTCTCCTGACAACGTTTGAAGCAGGTAATTGAACTTCTCCCGTGATGTAAAGGCGCACACGGCGATCTGGGATTCGATATAGTCTACGAAGGTATGCCAGTGTTTTGAGCTACCGGAAAACTTCGGTGGTTGTTGTACCGGCAATCCCTGTCTGGCTGCGAATTTTGCTATCTCCTCAGCAACGTTCAGAGTTTCGCGTCCTTGGTTGGTACACTGGTTGATGTTCTCCCTTCTTGGCGCTTTTCCCTGATACGATGTGGGGTTTGAAGGTACCGGTCTTTGTGGTGCCTTCGGGTGTCTATTGTGTTCGAATTCGGTGTTCCTCGAACTATCGGTTTGAACTTCCTCCAGACGCTCCTCGATCTGAGCCAACTTGTTGACAACTGGTCGCAGAATGTCGGCGAACTGTTGTGTACTAATTGCGTCCGTTGGTTGTAACGCCTTCTGTGTTGGTGTATTCTGTGGAGGATTGTCTGCAAAGGAGTTGTCTGAACGCTCGCGTTTATATTCATCGGCCGCCCCTGTTCTAAATACCTCGCGTTTCGGGTAATCCGATTCGCTCGAAGTACTACTATCATCTGGATATGGTGGTCGACGTGCTCGCGTCCGTTGCGTCGTTCGAATTCTAACGGCTCGTTTCGGAACATCGTCCACTGATCTCCGTTGTTCGGTAGGCTCACAAGTCTTCCTCGAAGTCGTAGATTGCGATGTAAACTGAACCGGTCGCGTATCCATTGTTCTCCGTTGTTCGGTAGGCTCACAAGTCTTCCTCGAAGTCGTAGATTGCGATGTAAACTGAACCGGTCGCGTATCCATTGTTCTCCGTTGTTCGGTAGGCTCACAAGTCTTCCTCGAAGTCGTAGATTGCGATGTAAACTGATTGAACGGTGGTCGGACGACCGCGTTTGAATCCAAAGGCCTTGTAGGCCGAAATGTCATTGGGTAATCGTAGTGCGTAACGGGTTTAGGTGTCAAAGGTGGACTCACCTGTTTTGTCGTCAGTAGTGCAGGTCCGACTAATAAACTACTACGATCTGTAATCGGTGGGTTACTTACCTTGTCTTTCGGAATAGGCGACGACGTTGCTCTTGGCGGTGTAAACTTGTCCGGAATAACAAACCTGTGTTCCGTCACACCATGGATAGGAGAGATATCGCTGCTACCAGCAATCGAAATAGGTTCCTTAGTCGTGACCGGTGCAAACATATGAGTTACCTGTGGGAATCGTTGACACACGTCTTTTACTAATTGTCGTTCCCGTCCGGGTGCTCCTACGCTTCCTTCCTTCTTCCGTTCCTGAATTTGGCGATGTCTTACCTCTAACTGGTCCAAATCATGTCCGTCACGAGATCTCATCGATCGATCGCGGGCTAGAAGATCCAGATTTTCCTTGGTTTCGGCTAATTCTCTCGCCCTTTTCTCAAGTTCGAAACGAAGTTTAACTTCCTTTTCTCGTTGTTCCGTTTGTTGTTGTTGCGCCTCGAACTCTGCTTGTCGTATCGCTTGTTGGGCTTTTATTTGCCGTGTCTTCATCTCGACTCTGGCTTCCGAAACTAATCTTTGTCGCTCTAACTCTGCCGCAGCCGTTTGTCGCTCTAACTCTGCCGCAGCCGTTTGTCGCTCTAACTCTGCCGCAGCCGTTTGTCGCTCTAACTCGGCCGCTGCCGCTGCCGCTGCCGTTTGTCGCTCTAACTCGGCTGTTGCCGTTCGTTGCGCTAACTCGGCCGCTGCCGCTTGTTGGGCAATGTCCAACTCTAACCTTTCCATTTCGGCCGCTTCGAGTTCGGCTTGTTCCTGCAGATGAGAGATTCTCGCTACATTCGCAACACGTATTTTCTCTTCCTCTACTGCTGTTTGTATCATTAGAAGTTGAGCTTGTTCTTCCATCTCGTGTTGCTGTCTGTAGAACTGTTGCTGTTGTCGAGCAACTTCTGACGTGACCATACTTCCCTCGCAGATTTCGCTACGAATACTTACCAGCGATTGATTTAGTATTCCCGGTGCCGATTCGATTTGTGCGAATGAAGTTTCCCTCGTGTACTCCGGCACGGTTTCCAAATCGCCGACGTCTTCGCCGCACATGCGTAAGTGGTCCGTCAGGTGTTTTAATTGTCCATCCAGTCGGTACAGTTCCTGTTCTTCCTCGGGCTGTAATAATTCGTCCGAAACTGACTCACCTAACAACTGGTCCGCTTGTTCCTGTTGTATCTGTCTAATCGTCGACTTAAACTGAATCAGTTTCTCTCTAGTGATCATTAGTTTCTCGAGGATTCTAAGTTGAGTATCCATGTCCTGTCTCTGTCTAGCTAGATCTTGTAGGCCAACTAGATTATCTACGGACTTATATACTTTACTCTGTACTCTAACCTGGAGGGTGTAGAACTCGAATCGAGACATCGGAGCGGTCAACCCGTCTAATATGCGTTGGCCTTCTCCAATGCTCCTGGTTATATGCGCCATGTATCCTCCGACGCTTCTAACCACACTTTCTGTGCTTCCTGCTGAACTTACCAATTCCGTTTCCCTATATCTAGGTTGCGGAACAGTTAGAAAGTCCTCGGTCCTGCCGTCGCCTCGTACTACGGCATCCGGTACTCCCGTTGGATGTACTGGTGACGCACACGGTGTAGGTTCGGTAGGCTCGCGAGTCTTCCCCTGTGGTTCTTCCGCTGCTGACTTATCCGCGTCACATGAGTCATAGTCGGTTTGTGTATTCTTCGTATAGTCTTGTTTGTCACTCATTTCGGTAGTTGTAAGTCAAGTGAAGTGAGTGTCAAAGTATCGAGTTTACCGTATTTGTATAAAACGGTACTAATTACAGTCATATAAAATTAGCCTACCGGCCGATTTTATAGCAGATGGATAAAATTAGCCTAAACGGCCAATTTTACAGCAAATTAATGTCACGGAATAAGTATATAATAAAATTAGCCTAGCGGCCAATTTTATAACAAATAAATCGGATAACGATATGCGTTATCAAAAGGTAAATTAAATACAATAATACGGACTAATTCAGCAATGAACAAAGAAATCATACGGAATGCATAAATACTTGAGACAGTGGAACCCACAATAATTTTAACTAATACGGTAATGCCTAACTTATTTATGCAACTTTTCAAACTCACCCACTCCAATAATTCTCCAGAAAAACAGATTCCCAGATACAAACCGGACGTGAACCTTTCCGTTTTTAACGTTGCGGACGAAACGCGATTTTCCCAACCAAAGTTGTTGAGTTATCTATCTCCCAAACTTGCTAAACACGGTCTTGCTCCCGTTACAGTCTAGAAATGAGTTCTGAATCCTGAAAAAACAAAAGAGTTAGGTTTTACTTTACGAAAATTTTTTGTACCGGTACAATATGGTATTTAAACCCTTTTAAACACCGGTATTCAATTCCAAAAATATTTTACACGCGGTTCAAATCAAATTTTATTTTAAAAAATTAGCACTTAGCTAATCAAATACAAATTTTTACCTCAAAATACAAAATTTCAAAAAACTTTAGTCCTACCGAACCGTAGTTCAGTAAAACACATTCCTACTAATTGAAGAGATACGCCTATTCCTACTATCGGAAGAGACGGTAACAATACCTGCAATATCCTACTGTAAAGTTTGTAAATCAAATCATAAATCCGACCTTCTCACCAAAACAGTAAACTCTAAGTAAGCGAATATATTGCAGTATCAATCTCTTATAACCGGTAAGGCAGAAAACAGTCTACGAGCAGACAAACTTCGATAAAACAAAATCCCGCGCAGAGAATCCTAAAATCAGGCTGACTCACTGACGGACTAAGGGGCTCGTATACTTTGCCGCGGTGTGATTTATATGGTTGGGCAAAGGGACGCTAGCTAGGTATAGAGCAGATTTGGAGATGTCTAACTAGCGGGCAAAGCACAGTACGGACAAAGTTAATTTTATATATTTCGAGGTGTAAATAATTTCTAACGCGCGTGTGTTAATTCTGAACGGTCAAAACAGTTTTGCTCCTTCACATATATAATTACTGGGTACGGTGTGCATTTTACGAATATTCTAATTTTGTAACTTGTAGGTCCAATACTCACGAATAATAAGGTTCCTTCCCCTCTTGCGTATTTCCAGGACTCAAATTCAGGCATAAGGTTAATACTACGCCCAGAATTCGGCAATTTTAGGTACCAGGTCCCTGATACTAAGAAGAGATGTGTTAGTTTACTACTGTAGGCGTACGGGTACTAATAGCTATCCTGGCTCCTATCTAGAATTTTAGTCACCCAGGTAGTCCGGGTAACTTCCTATTAGGGCGTTGGCGGGGACACGGTAGATGTTAGTATCCCTGATAGCCTCAATTTATTTGCGCCTAGCGTAAACTGCCCTACCGCCTGAACGGTACAATCCCAATTCAGGTGAAAACACAGCAACCCCCTAGCCTACAAGTTCTGATGTAATGGACACTGTTGTACGGCAAATAGTCGCACACACACCTGTACTTAGCAAGAGTTAAGCGTACAGTTTGCTGCACCCTAACCAATGTGTATGCCTTGTACCGGTGTGCCTACGTCCTATCTGCATACTAGTATCTGCTCTCTCTCCCTCCCCCCGTAGGAATGTGAAGGTCTACTGTGGGTTTTCCTGAATCAAGACAGTACAGTCCCTATGATGTAATTTTGGGCTTACAGCGTGTCACTACGTCTACCTTTTGATCTTTTGGTCTTACACTTAGGTAGCAAGGATCGAACGCTGTCTAACCTTTCAGGCGATGGGCGAATAACTCTAAATGGTATTGCGGGTTGTCTCTCGTCTACATTCCCGTGATGTTCCCGTTCATTGCTGCGGCCCGATCTCTAGCCGGCCATCCTGTCCCTGAGTTTGTTCACCGTAGTGAATTCATAGTAAAACAGAAAAGCTGAGAGAATATTCTGACTTTATTACAGAAGACACAATTATAATACAATGTAATCTGAGAATAAACTAAGCACGACAGAATATTGATAAGATAATCTGAGAAAGATTGAGATATAAGATTGAATATTGAAGTGAATAACTAATGAACAAATCGCACCTTTATATACCAAATTTGTGCCGCAATCAATCGAGAAAATTCTCGATTGTTCTATAGGTTCTAACAAGGTTTTAAAGATAGCTTATTGGTCCAGCTAATATATAACTTGCACGACATTGGTTACAATCAAATAACTACAGCCTTATTGGTACAGACAAATGCAATTAATTTGTAGCGGTTAATTTAAATGAGTTGAAATTCTGCACAAAAAATAATTCGCACTTACTAGGATTCGAACTCGATACCTACTACACATATAATTTCCAACGCTCTACCAACTGAGCTACTGAACCACTTGACCGATAGATACACAATAGATAGAACCAATACTAATGAGAACTCAAAGCAATCTTTACAAAGTTAATTCGAATAAAATAAAATTTTGAAAATCCACGGCATTTAGGGAATATAATTCTATACTCTAACTACTTTCAGTTTGGTTTTTCCTTTGTTTAGGCCTACTGTTTAATTATCTGCAGTTGAGTCTGACCCTCCAGTTTAGATTATATTTTACCAGTATCATGACTGCCGGATTATATATTCACACACATTAGACACATTCATTATCAGTCATGGTGCAGTTTATAGTTTACCTTCTACGATCGATTAACCCAACCCAGATTGCTTCATGCACACGTTCTGTAATGTCTACCAGCGCTAACAATGATGCTCGTGATCCATGCACGTTTGTGCTCCGCAGCAACCCAACTCCATTCGACCTTGATACAGAACGTTCTACCTGGGAACTCTGGAAGGACGAATGGTCCTAATTACATCCGGACTGGACAGTGGACAATCTACATTTGGCAGATTCCGCCAACCCACCAGATCCCGGATCTATCCGAGACATTCTTCTGTCTTACAAACCGGCAGATACGCGCCACCCTAACAACTGCATTCTCCTGGGCAACCAATGCCATAGTCAAAGGACTCACTCTCTCCTCTGTCGAGAACACCAACGCGAATGTCGTTATACAGAAACTCAGCATCCATATCGATGGGGGGACGAATAAACGCGTTCACCGACAAGAACTCACCCACCATTCTCGCCTTCCAGAGGAAACTCCCAAGACTTTTCTCGTTAATTTGCGCAATATTGCCACTAAGTGCTCCTTCGAGGCACTCCCGACAGCCGATGCGCATTTAACTGATTGACTCCTCGACCAGTTCATCGCTGGGTTTACCGAAAAATAGGTAATGGAACACCTCCTCCATCTGCCATTTTACAGCTCCCTAAATGACGCCCTTACTTTGGCGCAGGCAGTGTGGGCGGCCAAAAAAGATACTGCCTCCATCTCTTTGAACCCGGCAGCATTATCCGGCGACATATCCAGCAATGCCCACATCCGCATGGGCATCCACCACACCCAACAGTCACCCTAACAACTGGCGCCCCCTCCCCACACCCAAGACGCATATGTGCCAACAGTGTGGATACCCGGTCCATGCTTCCAGGGAAACTTGCCCTGGAACTAATGAACGTTGCAATAAACTCAGACATTATGACTGAATGTGCCGCAATAAACAGTATCATTGTGCATCCCAGGCCCACACCTCCAATGGCCCCGAGGAACACGGTATTCCAGACACCAACCACATACAATGTTCAAGTCTGGTCAATCTTCTCTGGTCCCGAACTGGACAACTGCCCCCATGGTCTCCTCTATGGAGGAACTGGAGCAACTGGAAAATTTAACCCTGGGTTTCCAAGTCTCCAAGAACCGCAAATATGGCGTGAAGGGGCTCCAGTTTCTCCCTGATTCTGGGGCAAATATTACTGCGGTACCATTTTGGATCTTCTCTGTGTTTGGTGGTCGGATGGAGAACCTCCACAACTCTAACAAATCCCCCAAGCCACCGAAACTCGCCAATGGTAGCCAGTCTGGATGGACGTTTAAGGGACTATTTACAGCCACGTTCCAATGTCCAATTTTGCATACGGCACGGCCTCCAATATAGAGGTGTGGGTACTGGAGGGCCCGCAGTGACCCCTTCTCTCCCGCAAGGCCTGTTTTCTTCTCAGTATCCTACAGAGCCCTATACTGCGGGGAGGCCAGACTGCGCCCCGCATGCAGCCAATACGTTCCTAGACTGAGACTCCCCACAGCCCCCTCACCCAGCCCTCACCCTCCCCCATGGCCCTCAACCATATCCCAGACATGATATGGGAGGCCCTCAATTCACGTTTCCCTCGCCCCCTCTCTGGGACCTGCAGAATAATGGCTGGAGGCGAAATTGCAATTAAACTACACGCCAGCACCAAACCTAAATAATCATATGCCAACCGACTAATTCCTGCCAACTTGGAACAAGCCTTCAACCGGGAACTTGACGACCAAGTTGCCATGGGGATCTGATGACGATAACTCTCCCAGTGAGTGGCTCATCCCCATGGTGGTCACTTAAAAAAAGACCCCAACTCGGTTCATATAACTGTGGACTTACGAGAACTCAACAAGGCTACAGTTTGCCCTGCTTACTTTTCCACACATCCCTTCCTTATGGTTTGCCGTATCCCTACTACAGCTCAAATCTTTACCGTCATAGACGGGCTAAAAGGTTTCTACCAGGTTGTGTTGCACAAAGCGAGTCGACCCCTCAGAACCTTTGCCACACTGCGTGGCTGGTACCATTACTGTCGAAGGCCAATGGGCTGGCATGGCAGCTCCGACATATTTAACGCGTGGATGGATAATGCGCTCCAGGGCGTCCTAATTACTGGAAGAATTGTCGAGGATATAATAATTTTCTACAACACAATCGATGAGCAAACAGAGGACATCACCTGAGTCCTCGCAGCCTGTGACGCTGCCAACATCTCTATTCATACCAAGAAGGTACAATTCTGCCTCACCGAGGTCAAGTTCGGCGGCTACCTCGTCTCCCACGGTGCTACCGCATTGATCCGGAACTGACGGATGACCTCCAGAACTTCCCATTGCCTACATGCCGCTGCAAACTCCGTTCCTTCTTCGGACTAGCCCCACTACTCGGAAACTCTACAACTGAAATAATGCAACTCGTGGAGCCATTACATGGGTTAAACTCAAACCAGACCGAGTGGTTGCGGCTCGAGGCTCGAAATGATACGATCCATACTATCCAGTCCCCACTACCTGTTGGGATTCCACCCAGACCTTCAGACAGAATTACTTACCGATGCATCCCGCTCCAGCCTCGGTATCCTACTCCAGCAGTATGATAATAATCGCTGGCTCACGGTTCAGTGCGGCTTCCGGACCCTCGCCAAACATGAGGCGAACTGGTCCAGGATGGCCAACTGAAGGCCCTCAGAGCAGCCTGGGCGGCATACAAGTGTCGCCATTTCTTGGATGGGCTATGGCATTTCGATCTCGTCACTGATTCCAGCCCACTCATCCCGATCCTCAATGATTGTAGACTGGATCAAGTGACAAATGACCACCTCCTTAAACTCAAAACAGAACTCTCTCGGTTCAATTTCACTGCCAGACACCAGAAGGGTGCCAAACACCTCGTGGCTGATGCATTCTCCTGTGCACCACAACATACTCCAGTCCCAGAGGACCTCCCCCTAACCCCAACCGATGACACGGACCGGGAATTCATCATAAATGCTGCTGCCACCGAGATTCCCTCTCTGGATTCCCGGGATGTTCGCCCAAACCAGATCCGCAATGCCGGCCAACGGGACCCAGTTTACTGCGCACTTCTCGCTACCACAGGAAGGCTGGTCTACCTCGAAAAACAACGTTACCAATGACCTGGTCTGCCCCTATTTCCAACATCGATCTGACCTTATGATCCACAATGGGATTATCCTTCGTGGTCCCCAGTTATACATACCTGTGGAATTACACACAGAAACCTTACAGCAGCTCCATTCTGCACACCAGGGGTTAAATAAAACCCGTGAGCGCACCACCCACTCCGTTTGGTGGCCAACTATCAGTAATGATGTTAAACAGTCAGTCGAGCATTGCCACTCCTGCCAGACCACCCTCCCCTCATACACTCCAGAACCACTTCAGCGTAACCTGGAGGCAACCCGCCCCTTCATGCGAATTCATGCCAATCTATGTGTTGTCGATGCAATCCAATACCTCATCACCACAGACAAATTTACAGGTTGGCCCATGCTCTACCACTTTGGCTCTGAAACTACATCGCTTATGATCATAGCGAGACTCTGATATTTATTCCTTGCCACTGCTGTACCCCTAATTTTCCACACAGATGGGGGCCCTCAAAACTCATCTCAGACTCTGTGAAATCCTTTCTATCGAACTGGGGAGTTAAACTCGAGCCCTCGACCCCCTACCTCCCCCGCACCAATGGCAGAGCCGAAGCAGTGGTTAAGGCTCTAAAGAAACTAATCGCGGTGCAAACCATGACCCCGACAGTATTGCACGCGGCATCCTCGCGTACTGGAACACACCTTGGTACGGCAGTCGTTCCCCCGCCAAACTCCTCTACGGGAGAAACAACCAAGAGGCACTCCCCATTAATTTATCTTCATTTGACCCTAAATTGAGAAAATGTTTTAAAGAACTGGATGAAATTGTGGTTTCCCACCAATAAGCCCTGCGTTCAACTTAATATAGCCACACTAGGCCATTGCAGGTGCTCTCCATAGGTCAACCAGTGGTTATCCAGGACACCACTACCAAGCGCTGGACTGGCCAAGGTACCTTGACTGAGGCCCACCCGAACCACGACTACCACGTGCTACCAACGTGCGGCTGCGTGTGGCACCACAACAGAGTACTGCTTCATGAAAGGCACTAGCAGCACCCCCTAGCGGCTCACCACAGACCCCTACAACTGCACCACCCCAGCATGTAGCGACACAACCCACAGTGCCCCATGCCGCCCAGCCACCCAGCTCATGGGCAGAAGTCGCCGCACGCCCAGCCATTCCCAGGGTGCCTAGCCCACCCCCCTCTCCAGCCGCTGTACCGCACCCCAAACCCGCCCCACCATAATCCTCCCCGACCGCCCAAACCCGCTTGGGTGGAGTGATCAGGGCACCCATGCAATACGCAAACTGTCTACTATAACTAAAGAGTCTGACTATGCGTAAACGAAATTAAATTAATTATTAATCAATCAATAACTAACCGGACTAACGAGTGATAATAAATATTTATATTTATTACACTCTCGATTTAATTTCCTATATTTTAATCTTCAATAATCACATAATGTTCCTCATGTATCACAAAGGGTATGTGTAGTATACAATGACTCTCAAACTACTTTCAGTTTGGTTTTTCCTTTGTTTAGGCCTACTGTTTAATTATCTGCAGTTGAGTCTGACCCTCTAGTTCAGGTTATACTTTACCAGTGTGTTGTGACTGCCGGATTATATCACCACACATTCATTATCAGTCAATAGTGAAATCCTTCTTTCATTTAGTTATTTATAATAGCTTCAAGTTGAAATTTGTGAGATATTTACAAGAACACAGCCAGCGCCTTTGTGGGGACTGTAATTGATCTGATCTGTCTGCCGCTGAAAGGGGAGAAGACTGAAAATCATAATTCCAATTCGAGGAGCAAACAACAGAAGAGCTTCTCATATATGACTGGCATTCCCCCAAGGTAATGGTAGTTAACCAACCAATCAGGAATCACATAGTGGGCACTGCCTCATCAAAGTATATTAGGATTGACTTATTGTTATTATAGTGTGGTTCCTTTTTGCCGAAATAGTGATGGTGAAGGCAAATTTGGGTAATTGCTTAAGGTAGTGGCAAGCCGACTTAAGGGCGTCACAATGATCCATTACAGGAGGTAGGCTTCATTTCTAGATGTCATCTAACAAAAAAAAAATAGATAGCCAAACTATACGTTCTTTACATACAAACAGGTTGCGGATGCCACGGTTCACTCCTATGTTCAGTTTAAATTGCTTAAGGTAGTGGCAAGCCGACTTTATGGCATCACAATTATCCATTACAGGGGGTTGATGGAACAAGAGTTTTATAGCCCCGGAAGACAATTAAAAGATAATTTAAATAACGGCCTTGGTAGGTCTCATTTCTAGATGTCCCAGATTTAGAGGACATTTAGATGTCCCAGTATTTAAATTATCTTTTAATTGTTTTCTGGGGCTATAAAATGGCATCCAACGGCTTTATACTAAATCGAGTGCGCTGATTCCGAATCCGTCGGATGCCAAGCTCAATCGTGAATTTTTGGGTCCCGTTTAAAACCATGGCAACACAAGGTCATTTGCAAAATACAATTTTCTATTGACCCTACAGAATTCTAACCTTGCCTACCACCCCTAAACCGACATCAGATAAGCTTTTAAGGTAGATTTTAGAATCCAGTTACCACAATACGTCTTCAAATGTCATTTTTACTGCAAATTTCGGTGAGTTTTTTCATATATTAATAGTTTTCTAAACCATTGCGACATACTTATTCGTGCTCCCCTTGTGATAAAATCATAAAGCATTCAAAATATATTGTCAATAAGTCCCTGTATATTTGTAATGTTGGCGCCATAAAAATGGATTGGCAGTTGCCATGTAACCAAGGAAACTAGCAAAATATGACCTCCTGTAATGTTTCATCACTTTAAATATAGATTTAAATATATAATTTTCTTATTACCATAGCAAACGAAACAACAGAATATCCGTCAGAAACATTTTATATGTATTTCAGATGCATATAAATACATTATAGTCAACATTTATGATAGCAAGCGGAGTGATTATTATTTTGTTACCATAGCAACAGGTACATTTTATTATTTATGCAATTCCAGTATCGTTTTGGTATTTCATTCGCCTGGTTAAGAATTTAAGCATTTTAGATAATTAAAATTATAAATGGGGTCTTTATATGGTTATTTTATTTAACAATGCAACGATTATTGTCATAGCAACGGGAGTTTTCCTCCCTAATACGGGAATGACAGTTGGGTTTCTCAAAATTTAGCAAATAATGAATTTTAGAAACAAAAAAGTGGCGAATACATACGAAAAAGTGAAAACCAGGGCCGTCTTAATTAAGGGGGTGGCTGATGGAGAGCTGCAGCCAGGTGCCCGTGGTCGGTCGGGGTCCGTTGAGGTCTAGTGTGGTCACACATATACATATATGACTTTTGATGATAATTCCTGGGCAACTTCAAGGGCCAATAAATAAGTTCCATCAAAAAATATGAAATAATACTGTATGCCCTCTGTATTTTTGTTAAACAGGCCCAAGACTATTTATGTTATACACCGCCACTCTAAATTGGCCCAAGTACTGTATAGTTAGTAGGGTTCGACCGGAGCTTTCACCATGAAAGAAGACTGATCGCATATTTCCCATCGCGGGTGATGAGATTTCCTTGACAAATTAATTTCTCAAGTTGACCATTTCAGGTATTTATTTAGCATATGGATATTCGCTATGGTTACAGTCAGACATTGTGGGGAGGGCCACTGTCCCACAAATATACAACTTTTGGTAGTACAGTATATCTGTATGATGTTTGTAATAGTTTTGTGTGTGTGGGAGGAGGGGGGGGGGGGGGGATTTATTCCACAGCTCCATGGCCAAGATATAGCTTAAGGCGGCCATGGTGAGAACATGATGTAATTCCATTTCTACTGAATGAAATCTATGAAATAAAATGTTACATGTAGACATTTTCATCAGGAATCTAGGAAACCATGTTTGCTAAACGCTACTGTAAATAAATAGCATTACATTTTGATTGATATCGTAAAAAACCACGGAAAACGTCATGTTTTGACAAAAAAATGATTAGGAGCTGTTAAAAAAGGAGCTCTAGTTTCTATCTGATGTCAATAAAAGTTAGTATTTTATATACCAAATGAAAGCTCGAAAATTTGTCTATTAATTTTAAGAAACATCATAGTCTGTAGATGTATAGTTAGCATACAGGAGATACTGGAACATTATGTATTCTAATACACCACTTAAAATGTCCCCGATTGACAAAAATTGAATAACGGCAATTGTGGATACAGGTATATACAGTGACATTTTTTTAAGAATCTGTAATTATTCAACTGTTACTGAATTACTGTAATTACTGCAAAAATTGAACAACGGCAAATGTGGATACAGGTATATTAGTATTATTATTATTATTATTGTTATCGTTCACATAGGAACAGAATACTTAAGACCGGTAAGATACGACAGCAAATACAAATGTTGAAATAGTAGAGCACAAGCACAAAAAAAAGTAAATAGATAATTAAACAGAGGAGATTAACAAACAGACATAAAATCATGTTCTAGATACAGTACGTATAGTAAAATATCCTCAATTTCAGTATTTCGACTGAACCCATTTAATTCTGGCCCAAACTTTAAGACCACGGATAATTCCCTATCCTCCATATAGACTTAGGTGGTGAGTCAACCTACCCCTAAGGTAAGGGCGACCGAATCTGTGCAACTACTGTATATTTTTTTAATTATCTATTTAATAAATTATTGCAGAAATCTCTTTATTTTATTTTCTTCAATACTAGACTCTTTGCATTGCACTGATAAATTAATAAAGATAAGCCAACTTTACTATGGATATTTATAATAATAATGCGATTTGTTGGTATTTTTAAAAACACTAGCTATTGCACCATTTTTATGAATAAACTATCTACCATTGAAAACACTAGCTACTGTACCATTTTTATGAATACACTAACTACCATTGAAAACACTAGCTACCATACAAATTAAACATGTACCGAGTTGGAAATATGTTCCAGAACATAAATCAACAGCCAAAACAGCTATAAAACAGTTATACAAAGGCAGAATAATGGTGACACGGGTTACACTAGTCTCCCCCCCCCCCCCCCCCCCCCAGTAAAATGTAATGAAATTAGTAAGATGGCAAACAACGAAAAGATCTTAAGTTATTTTTATGCCATTTCTATCTAATTTAATGATGCTCGAATGGCTTTTGGTGAGATCAATTGGAATAAGAGTTATCATTCTTACGAATACAGGAGTAGAATTTAAAGTGCCAATCTGATAATGAAATGCTTATTGAGATGGTCATTTTGCTTAATGTGAAATATATACAGTAGCTACAGTAGGCCTACGCCCTACATGTGAAAAACCGTATCAAATTTGATATATTGCTGTACCATAGGATAATAAATAAAATTATATGAATATACTGCAACATATATTTTCTAGAATCCCATGCAGTTGCACCTTGGGTAGCAGCGCTTTAAATACACCATAACCCTTAATACAACAACCATTTTTAGGGGGTAGGAGCCCCCCCCCCCCTAATTTTTTTCAAATTTCAATAAAATGCAACGAAATTTGGTATGATGATAGATCGACACCTTTTCTTAGTGGTGGCCTGGTCGGATTTTTTAATTTATGAGCTATTTCGATACAACAAGCTGTTAAAAATCGTCTATTTCGCAATATTTAGCCTTCATTTTCATTTATTTCGCCTTCATCTGCAGATTCCGAATCTTAAACCAATCAACCAACAAGGAGGTGCCACCTGTAGCTGCATTGACCCTCTTACTAGGGTAAATCTGGTCCTGTACCTAGGACCCCCTTCGTTCTGGGATAAGGACGCCCTTGGTCCTGGATTAAGGACCCATATACTTGGCTGCAGGGGTATATGGCCTGGCCAGGCAGATGGTGATCTACCAATGGCTGGTCAGGAGTTGAGTGTTCTCATGTCCAATCTGAGTGCACTTCACTGCGACAGGCACCTGACAGCAGGGGTACAGGGCATTACCCAGCAGATGAGCTGCACAGCCAATGGTGGGTCATGTGCGCCAGAGTAGATATGGGTGATGGGCCTTATATCTGACTCCACTGCGACACCCACCTTGTGGAATGGCAAACCAGGGTGTGGTATTTGCCCCGAGAGCTGACTCGGCAAAAAAGCACCCCCCAAACCCCCACTATGGATTACATTAGTAATGCGGAGGTCCAGCCACTAGAGGCCAGTGGAATGACTGGACACAATCGGCCTCACAGGCGTCAGTTATCTCCTGACCGGCTGCCTGTCTCACCCCCTACTGGAGAGAGAGCGGCAAACAATTCTATGAGTCCCTTTCCTGATGACCTTTCTGGCCCAAACCCTGGGTCACCAGGGAGGCCAGATTGTGAGGGGGAGAGGGATTCTGGAGTTGGAGGCTACTCTCATGTTCCACCCCGACCAACTAAGCCATTGGTGAATCTGAGGCAAGTCACTAGACAAGCCTCAGTAAACACCCTAACACTCGGGTCCCCAATGCGACAAGGTGAGCTGACTGCCTTGGCAGATAAGCTTTCTCTTAGTGCAGTGGGTGTTCAAGAGCACCGAATGCAGACTGGACAGACTGATGGGGCTCTGATTAAGGACATAGGGGGCGGTTGGCGACTCGCCCTCACTTCAGCAGATGATAGTGGCAATGGTGGAATTGGTCTATTGATGTATCCAACTGCACATGCAGCATTGGACAAAATAGACCAAATCTCTAACCGCATCATCCGTTGCCACTTCTCATGTTCTGGAAGACTGTCTAAGAAGTTTCCTAAGGTTGTTCTGATTGTGTGCTACTCTCCAACTAGTGTTGCCCCTGTAGAGGAGGTGGAAAATTTCTACCACAATCTACAAGCAGCTACTGATGGAGTGGATCAGCATACATTCTTAACATTCCTGGGAGACTTTAATGCAAGTCTGCATCAATCACCTACATCGCCCTGGGTCTATAGCAATAGTGTTAACCGAAATTCCGTCCATCTTCAGGATTTTATCTCTGGAACTGGATTGTTTTCGGCTGGAACCCAGTTCAAGAAGCGAACTGGAAAGCTATGGACTCATAGTGGACCCAGTGGTCACAAGTCCCAGATAGACCATATCCTGTTTCGTAGGAAATACAGGAGCTCTATACAAGACTGTCCGAGTTCGCTCGACCTAGTAGTAGTAGTAGTATACACAGACTGTAATGCATTTACATTACAACCCTTCTCCAGTGATCACCGCCTTATTGTGGCCAAGGTAAGACTTAGTCTGCGTGCTAGCAGAACAACGAAATCTGCCTTGCTGCGGCATGACTGGTCCTCTCTGTTGCAACAGCCAAGTGTGAGATCCAGCTTCACACTACAGCTGAGCAACAGGTATGAGGTTCTTGCCTCTGAGGCGGCAGATCACTGTGAGGGCTATACTGCCTTCACAGAGGCAGTTAAGTTAGCAACTGCAGAAACAGTTCCTGTATACCCTCGAAACAGGAAACGGGCCCCCTGGACTGACAACAAAATTCAGAAGTGCCGAAATGACCTCTGGGCAAGAAAGACAAGGCGCAGAAAGAGTCCCGACTCAAACAGACTACAGCGGCCAAGAATGCAGTTAAGGCTGCATCTAGGTCCCTGAACAGGCAGTACTCTGTTAATTTACAGGAGCTATTAAACCAACAGGTTGATGCCATCAATGATGCTGACGACAGCAGGCAATCATCCCAGGCATGGAGATTGATCAACTTGCTTGCTGGTCGAAAAAGTTAACCAACCACCAAGGTTAAGGCTGAATCACCAGCCGATCGCCTCAATGGTTGGAAGGCCCACTTTGAAAAGCTCCTCAATAATGACAGGGTATTGCCTGATAACTTTATAGAAGTAAAAGTGTCTGAGTCTGTACTCCCAGATATTCCCATTGGTGATATCTCCTTTGCAGAAGTGAAGGCTGCTGCAAAGAGCATTAAGACCAATCATGCCAGTGGAGTAGATGGTGTTCCCCCTGAGGTCTTTAAAATACCTGAGTGTTTAAAGCTCATCTATCCCATCATAGTAGATAGCATTGCTCTTTGTATCGAACAACAAGAGTCCTACAAGAAATGAAAACAAATAAGTTGGTGCCAGTTCCCAAGAAGGGCAACCTAACACTCTATGGTTATTTTCGGGGAATCTCATTGATCTCGATTGCTGCAAAGCTATACAATAGAATTCTATTAAATCGCATCAGGGATCCCATTGAGAGACTGCTCCGTGGAAATCAGAATGGGTTCCGTAAAGGTCGTGGGACCATGGAGCCCATTTTGGCACTTAGAAGGATAATTGAAGAGTTATCAAAAAAGAAAGACAGGCATCTGGCTGTTATCTTTGTTGACTTCTTCAAGGCTTTTGATTCAGTCTCTCGCTCACGTATGTTCAGCATACTTTCATTATATGTGATTCCTGATGAAATTATTGCAGCAATCAGATCAGTATACGATGGTTCAACAACATTTGTGTCTACTGTTGACGGTGACACAGAACCATTTGAAGTGTTATGGGGCGTCCTCCAGGGAGACACACTTGCACCATTCTTGTTCATGATTGTTGTTGACTATGTTCTACGCATGTCCTTAGATCATCATAATGATGATGGGGTGATGATAACTCCACCTACTGGCTCCAGAATTCGAGGAAATCCTGCCAAGTACCTAACTGATCTAGACTTTGCTGATGACTTAGGAGTACTCTCAGAATCACTAGAGGGAGCCCAACGGCTCCTCAGCTCATTAGAACATGCTGCTTCTAGTGTTGGTCTTTTTATTAACTCCAGAAAGAAAAAAATTTTGACAGTTAACTTTGAAAGTCCTCAGCAAGTCTCTGATCGGATGAGCATAAGCTCAAAAGATGGTATGCTTGAGCATGTGGATGACTTCTGTTACCTGGGATCATGGATTCGGAAGTCAGGTGAGGACCTTCGAATACGTAAGGGAAAGGCATGGGCAGCCTTGAATAGGCTTTCCAGGATTTGGAAGTCACCGAGAATTAATCGGAAACTTAAGGTCCGATTATTTAGAGCAGCAGTAGTTCCAGTACTCCTCTATGGGAGTCCATGCTGGGCTCTAACTGCTGAGGACACCAAATCTCTGGATGGCACATTCACAAGAATGCTACGCCTGGTTCATTGTATCAAGTACAATGCACACATCTCCAACCAGACACTCACTATATAACATTGGAGGTGTCTCATTGGTTCCCCCAAGCTTGACACTAGAACAAAATCGCCTCCGCTTTGCAGGACATTGCTTTCGCCGTGAGGACAAGCCAGTGCATAATCTTGTACTTTGGCAGCCTCATGGAGTGAATAAGCATGGTGGACAGCCCATACTATACTATATTTATTACTTGATAACGGTAACTTCTGAACTAAATTAGAGGCAACATTAGTAAAATAATTATTAAATAAATTACTAACCAGAGTATGATCATGAATCAGCTCACCGTTATCTTGCAGAACAATATTCGATTTAGATTTAAGGTTTTTATAACCTAAAGATTTTAGGGTAGACCATAGACTTTTAGGAATATCTTTATTCTCACTTATTTTGTTGTACAAATGTTCAGATTTAGCTTTTTTTATTTCCCGTTGGACAAGGTTTCTATATTTGCAGTAATTATTATAATCAGCTAAAACACGGTATTTCCTAAATTTATACAAATAGTTATCTCTTTCGTTTGAAGTCTTTATCGATGGGTCAGTGCAGAACCAACCGATCCTGGTTCTGCCAGCATATGTGGTTAAAGGCAGAGGCGAACTAGGGAGTTTTTGTAAAATTTCCAGGGCCTCTGGCGCGTTCTGACCGATTAATAATCGAACTCCAGGTCGATCGAGTTTATATCGCGGGATGTTATTACGTTACACAAAGTCATGGTTGTCCCAGTTATATACAGGTGCTTGACTATCGGTAACGTTCTTAATCGCAACCACCTTGATGTTGTTTAATTTACATATTTCATTTATATCACCGGGGTTAGATAAAGAAATTTGGTAATAACGAGTTTGTATAACTGATTGCCAGGTTTGCATTACGCCGGATAGATTTAATTTCATTGGTTGTCCGTCTGCCTTGCTCAATAATTCCTCTGCAAGGTCTTGATCAATGAAGGATCCAGAACTCCCTGTATATCCATCAGGGCGTTTACGATGACGCTACGGTTGTTACAGTGTAGTCGAACTTGCAAAACGTGGAATTCTCTAACACCGAGCGATTTTGGGTCAGTGGTCTCTAATGATATGTCACTGTTAATCGGCTGTTCTGGGCGTAATGGTGGCTCATACGTGATGGCTGTACAGAACAGAACAGAACAAAAAATAAAGAACAGAACGGATAGTTATAAAACCCGAAAAAAACGAAAAGGACGAAATTAATAACGAAAATATCGAAATTATAAAACTTTAAATAAAATCTAACTTTTCAGTGAGATCGGTATTATTAGAAGGCACACTTAACATTTTTTAATTAATAAAATCCGATAATTTCGCCCCATTTTCGACCCTAAAAGTAATTTAATACCAAATACTGGCTCTGCTGATTGGTTGTTAGGGGTGATCCAATGATTGCAAAACACCACAAGATGGCGCTCAAATTAGGACAGAACAGTCAGAGTGTAGGCCTACTGCAGTTATAGCGACTGCTGGACTGCAATTCTGTAGTTACGTTCACCTATTCACATCCGCCGCGCCGCGTCACTTGCCTGACAGTCACTGTAGGCCTACAGTGCACACCTAGGCCAGGTTGCGCTAAAGGTACCGTATGCCGTAATGCAAACAACATTTCATATGGGAATTACATCGTTGCAGTATTGGGTTAGGGTACCGGACCGCTTCTTTCAACTTTGCCGCTTCAGGCTGTACCGTACAATATGCTTGTACTGTACAGTAATGCACCAGTAGGCCCCTATACTGATCTGTTGATGCTGAGTCATTCATCCAAGCTGCCATTATTGGTCAACACCCAACAACCAACCAGTAGACAGTACATGGTATTAAATTACTTTTAAGGTCGAAAATGGGGCGAAATTATCGGATTTTATTAATTAAAAAATGTAAAGTGTGACTTATAATTATACTCATCTTATTGGAAAGCGAGATTTTGTAGATTGTTTGATAATTTTGATATTTTCGCTGATAAATTCGTCTTTTTCGTTATTTTCGGGTTTTATAACTATCCGAACAGAACATCCTATTCTAGAACAAAACTTCAGAATTATAGCGATTTACGTCTCTAAATTTACACATTAGTATTTTGATAACATCTTTACCAATTTTTGGTTAAATTTAAATTAAAATTTTAGATTCGGAATCTACAGACGAAGGCGGTTCTAATGATATCTAGATTACATTTCAAAGATGTAAAATAAAGTCTACCGAGGTGGTTAAACATTGCTAAATAGACATTTTTTAAGGGATTGTTGTATGGAAATAACTGAGAAATTGAAAAATCTGGCCAGGCCACCAGTAAAAAAAGGTGTCGATCTGTCATCATACCGAATTTCGTAGCATTTTATTGAAATTTGAAAAAAAAAGGGGGGGGGGGGGGCTCCAACCTTTTAAAAATGGTTGTTGTATTAAGGGTTATGGTGCATATAGTTTTTTAGTACAATCGATTACTAGCTAGTATATTTTCATAAAATTTCCCTTAATCTTGAATAAATTAATGTTTCGAGTATCCTCAAAAAATCAGGATTATACAGAGAATATCACTTGTTCTAGGAGTGATATACGATATATCAACCTGAAGCAAATAAACTTGTATAACTACCAAGGCCGAAGGCCGAGGTTGTTATACAAAGTTTATTTGCTGAACCCTAAACCGACATCAGATAATCCTTTGAGGTAGATTTTAGAATCCAGTTACCATGGCAACTGTTCGATATACGTTTTCAAATGTCGTTTTTAAGGCAAATCAAATTTTCACATATCAATAGTTTTCTAAACCATTGCCAAATACAACGTGTTCCCCATGTGATAAAATCATGAAACA
Organism: Nemertoderma westbladi; assembly: GCA_032718475.1. Classification (NCBI taxonomy): domain Eukaryota; kingdom Metazoa; phylum Xenacoelomorpha; order Nemertodermatida; family Nemertodermatidae; genus Nemertoderma; species Nemertoderma westbladi. The sequence continues at coordinate 17,353 of JAUCBJ010000348.1, read as the reverse complement.
TTCAAATTATATTGTCAATAAAACCCTCTATATTTGTAATGGTGGCGCCTTAAAAATGGATTGGCAGTTGCCATGTAACCATGGAAACTAGCAAAATATGACCTCCTGTAATGTTTCCGAAAGTGAATTTAAAATGTCTCCGAATGGCAAAAGTTGAATAACGGCAATTGTGGATACAGGCACACCTTGACATTTTTGTTTAAGAATCTGTAATTATTCAGCTGTAACACACAAAAACAATTATACAAATTCATCGAAAACTTTAAAAGATATGTGGGTTTGAAAAGCCTCAGATCTGGAGGGAAAACCATGTACTATCCCCTCCTGTAACCAACGTTAAAGCTAATAGAATCGCATATAATTTGGTACCTCGGTAAAATAATAAAGTTTTGAAATTGTCCTTGAAAATGCTTTCATTTGATGCATAAAGTTCATACGCTGCATTTAATGTGTGTTTGGCAGTGTCAGTCGTACCGTAAAACGTCCCCCCGCATGTAACCACCTGTTCCCGGCTCTCATTACATTTACATGGAAGGTTCCAGGAAGACAAATGTCCCATGCCTATAACCAATTATCCTAAAATATGTATTAAAATAATGGTTACAGGAAGTGGACATGAAGGGACAAGCAGTATAATTTTTTACAGATCATATTTAAGGTTGGCAATACTCTCACTGAATTCTACAGACTCTGAGCTTTCAGAATATCATATGTTGGGTTTTGAGAAACTTTATTTTTTACAAATAATAATGACTCTGGTTCGGCCACATTTATGTATATTGCACCTTCAGTGTTTTAAACATTACAAAAATATATTTGAATTGTCTTTAATGTTCTTAGTAACGAAATTTTATCATAGCAACCGGGGTTTTTCATAAGAACATTGGGTTTTTACAGTATTAACATTATTTTGCATTTGCGAATTTTTTTTCATACAATTGCCAATTTTATAAAATAGTAACAAGATATCCGTAGCAATGGCATATTTTGCAAAACAAACAATGATAACTTTTATCATAGCAACGGCTATCTTAGCTTAGCAACGACGATTGTTATTAGGCCAGTTGCCAAAGCACTACAGTCAGGTTCAAAATCGGAACATATTCTTAATTTAGGTGAAATGTTGTGGGACAAACACTGTTACCATATATTATTTGCCTTAAAGAATCACATGACACATATTAAATATTTATCACAATGAAATTTATTTATGAAAATGAAATTACAACTGGGCCTATATCTGTCCAATTATCTAATCAAATCATTCTTAAGTGCATTTCAACATCAAATTTCACCTTCCCTACTCTCTCATATTTTACAGCAAAGCTATTTCTTACCGTAAATCTATTTATTCCCAGCAAAAATTAATCTGTACTGTACTTTTGACTCTCGTACTGTACTTTACTTTGGTTTCAATTTCAATTTCATCACTGATTGTACTGACGGGACTGTACGAGTTCTAACTTGCCTAATACAATTCTGCCTGTGTCTGGTCTAATAGCAAGTTTGCTCGATCCTTCTCTCTCTCTCTGTCTGGGAGATGTCAGTTCGCAGCCAGTCCTCTCCGAAACTTTGCGCGATATATCGCCTTCCAAAATCAGCAGTGCATCCCAACCGACTGCCATATCATCATCAGGAGAATATGGCGACGAGACCCTGGTAGACCATGATATAACCCTGGCTTCATCTCCCAGCTGTCGTTTCAGCTGCCCAATAGGACAGCGACCCCTTTTCACACAGCCTCAGAATCCGTTCCCATCGCGATGCCTCCCGGTTACAGCGGGTCTGTGGGCCATGGCATACTTGACTACATGTTAACCAACTCGCCGTGGATGAGCCAGGCTACAACAACGAAAAAGGGCAGGGTCCAGGCACCAAGTGAGACACCACAAATAAACTCAACTCTGGATGAACTCAACTACCTCATGGAATCCGTGTCGGGCTCTCCGCAGTCTGCAATGGGTGTCCCCATATCTGAACCGGGCGTCTCCCAGTCTGTGCCAGGCTCCCCCTGTCTGAGTCAGGTGCTCCCCAGCCCATATTGGTTGCCCCCCAATTCATGTCGTGCTTCCCCCTACCCGTATCGGGTGCTCCCCTATCTATATCGGGTTCCAGCCAGCTGGGTGCCACCCAGTATGTGTCGGACGCCCCCCAGTATGTGTCGGGTGCCCCCCAGTACGTTTCGGGTGCCCCCCAGTACGTGTCGGGTGCCCCTCAGTATGCGTCGGGTGCCCCCCAGTATATGTTGGGTGCCCCCCAGTATGTGACAAGTGCCCCCCAGTATGTGTCGCGTGCCGCCCAATCCACATTGTGTGTCCCTCTGTCTTTGCCTGATGTCCATCAGTCCATGTTGAGTGATGCCACCCAGTCTGAGTCGGATGAACCCTTGTATGTGTCAGGTGTCTCCCTGTCTGTGTCGGGTTCCTCACAGTTGGGTGCCCCCCAGTCTGTGTCGGATGCCCACCAGTCTGTGTTATGTGTCCCACAATCTGGAATGGTTGCCCCCCAGTCCATATCATGTTTCCCCCAGTCTGTATCGGGTGTGGGGCCTACAGCAGCGACGGCATGTCAGTCCGGGGTTGGAGCAGTACAGTCTGGGGCTGGAGCAGGCCAGTCCGGGGATGGAGCTGTTCAGTCCGGGGTTGAAGCAGGTCAGTCCGGGGTGGCTGGAGCCGGTCAGTCCAGGGTTGGAGCAGGTCCATCCGGGGCTGGAGCAGGTTAGTCCGGGGGTGGAGCTGTTCAGTCCAGGGCTGGAGCAGGTCAGTCCGGGGTTGGAGTAGGCCAGTCCGAGGTTGGAGCAGGTCAGTCCGGGGTTGGAGCAGTACAGTCCGGGGTTGGAGCAGTACTGTCCAGGGTTGGAACTGTTCAGTCTGGGGTTGGAGCAGGTCAGTCCGGGGTGGCTGGAGCCGGTCAGTCCGGGACTGGAGCAGGTCAGTCTGGGGGTAGAGCAGGTCAGTCCAGGGTTGGAGCAGGTCAGTTCAAGGGTGGCACCTCCACGTTTGCAGCGTTCTGGACCCCATTGCAGAGGGACACTGCAACTCAGACCCGGAAGGGTTGATGAACCATGCATATGGAGTTCCTCTAGTTTGTAAGGGGGCATGGCCAGACGAACTTCTCCACCAGTGGAGACGGGCGACTCAGCTATGCGGCTCAAAATACAGGCTGCCCGGGGGTGCTGTGGGCAGGGACGTTGTCTCCCTCCTCTCGGGTGAGGCCGCTGCTTTTGTCTCTGGACTGACTCACAACATTGCCAATGCTCGTTCGGAGCGCATCCTCCTCGCTGACTCACTGCTTCTCCACAGGGACCCCAAGGTTATTAAAGCAGCCGATATTCGCCAACTCCTCACCAGACGCGTCGAGCTATGGCGCTCTGGACACCTAGAGACACTGCTTGTTGAGACCGAATGATGCTCCTTAAAATTTTCAACTGGCAAGCGGGGTACCAGGAGGTGTTGACCAACAGGGGAGGAAAAGGAACACACCATCTGTATTTTCACTCGGCTCATGCTGGAGGGAAAGGTTAGAAGCGCAGTCAGATGGGTGATGGGGTGAGAATCCGGTGGGGTTCTCGACCCCAATGACGAGATCCAATCAGGAGGAAGTAACCCGCGGGTTTTGGACGTTCTCCCAGCTAAGCATCCCTCAGCGGCACCACCCCCACCGTAGGCACTACTACAACCCGAGGAAGACTTTCCACTCAGGGTTGATGTGGATATCACAGTGTCACACATCGAATCCGCTGCCCGTAAACTACACAGAGGCTCTGGTCCAGCAGGATCAGACTCTAACAGGTGGCTCAATTACCTCCTCAGCTATGGAGCCCATAGCGAGCGCCTCCGGGATGCAATAGCCAGTATTGCCCGCTCCATTGCAAACTCAGTAGTCCCGTGGGAGTCGATTCGCACATTACAATCAGGACGGCTCATTGTCCTGGATAAATGTCCTGGTGTTTGGCCAATAGGAATTGGGGAGTGCCTGCGACGGATCATTGGCCTTGCCATGGCAGAGGCGACCGGGGACGACAAAACCAACTCATGCGGAGCGGAGCAGTTGTCGGCCAGCACCTCTGTGGGTGCTGAGGCGGGTATCCACTCGATGGCGGGAATATTTGAGGACAGGCGCGATGATGGGTGGGGTGTTCTCCTGGTTGATGCATCAAATGCATTCAATGCACTAAACAGAACGGCAGCTCTGTGGAACGTCCGCCAACTGTGGCCCCGGTGTTCACTGTTCTTGTTCAACAGCTACCGGGGTCGCAGCATCTTCATAGTCCGCGGAACAGAGGAAGTGCTGTTCAGCGAGGAAGGGGCCACGCAGGGTGACCCATTAGCAATGCTGTTCTACGCGTCGGGTGCACTCCCTCTTATTCATCGTCTAAGAAGCACCAAGACTCGCCAGAACTGGTATGCCGACGACTCCGCGGCAGCAGGAAAGCTCGAATATGTTCTTGAATGGTTCCTCCTGCTGCAGCATCACGGCCCCACACTCGGCTACTACCCAGAGCCTACGAAATGCTTCCTTGTAGTTGATGAAGCCTTTCTGGAAGAGGCCAACAGGGTTTTCGCGGGTCACCCCATCAACATCGTAACAGGACACTGCTTCCTCGGGGGGTTTATTGGTGGGACGGACGACCAGAAGACGTTTGTAGGGGCAAAGGTAGCAGCATGGGTCGCTTCTGTCGATAAACTGTCTGAGATGGCTGAGGCCCAGCCGCAGGCTGCATTCACAGCGATGGCATATTCTCTGCAAAGAGAATGGGCATATCTCCAGCACGTAACGCCTAACTGTAGCCTTGAGTTGGAGGACCTGGAGTGCGCCATCGTGGAGAAATTCCTCCCAGCCGTTCTCAATGGAGATGTGTCAATGAAGGAACATAGCTTGTTCGCCCTGTCCCCTCGCACTGGCGGCCTGGGCCTACACAACCCTGTCGCAGAGGCCGCCGTTTCCTATAGGGTGTCACAAAGTGGAACTCGTGCCCTATCGCGGGGAATCCTGGGCGATGACAAATTCTCTTTGGCGGGACATCTAGAATGCCTCCAATATGCGAGGAAGGCTGGGCGGGTAGAACAGCTGGCCCGCGAGGAAGGCCAGTATAAGGAAGTGGTGGAGGAGATGCCTGAAGACTGGCGAATGGCTATCCAGCGCGCTGCGGACTACCACTCGGGTGGGTGGATCTCCTCCCTCCCAATATCGGAACACCAGCTGGATCTTTCGCCCCAGGAGTTCAGGGACGCGCTGGCCATCCGATATGGCTGTCCCTTAGCATCGGTTCCAAGCCACTGTGATGGATGCGGAGCCGCCTTCGACATTAACCATGGGTTAAATTGTAAGAAAGGTGGCCTCGTAATACAGCGGCATAATGAGCTGTGCGACCTCGTGGGGGACATCGCGGCCCAGGCGTTCGGCCCACGTAATGTGGTGTTGGAACCCATCATCCGGGAACAGGCGGGGATTGAGGACAAGGCGGGGCTACGGTGCAACATCGGGATTCGGGGCGTGTTTGAGAGTCAGACCCAGGCATTGATTGATATAAAGGTAATGAACCTTGACGCCGGGTCTTACTCAAGCTGCGCCCCAATGAGTGTTCTCGAGTCTGCCGAGGATGCTAAGAAGCGGATCTATGCCGATGCCGTTTGTGATCGTCGTGGCAACTTCTCCCCGTTTGTCGCCTCGTGTGATGGGATCATTGCTCCACAGGCCAACAAACTGCTCCGGACCTTTGCGGAGAGGCTGCATCGCGTGTGGGGGAAACCCCACAGTGTGATAATGGGCTGGGTCCGGACCCGAATCCAACTCACCATTATCCGCGAGGCTTCCCACTGCCTCTGTGGATCCCGGGTGAATTGGCGCAGCGGACTGGGTCTAGAGGATGGTGCCGGGCTGCCCTCATTGGCCTATTACTAGGCAACCGTCAACCGCCGCTTCACATTATAAAACATTTTAAATATTAATTGTTAACTAGTGTGCATATTTGTTGTATTGTGTTACCAATATAATTATTTACGTGCGATTTGTACTGCTACCGCAACATATTTGTACAGTAAATATAACTTTTAGTACTGTAATATATTAGTTTAGTACTGTAAAAGCTTTTTGTTATTTCAATTAGGATATTAAATTGTTGTTTAGGTGGGAATTACTGTACCGTTAAGTATAACTATTTCATTTATTCCCAGCAAAAATTAATCTGTACTGTACTTTTGACTCTCGTTTATTGTTTTGGTTTGAATAACATGTCACTGTAACCTTCACCTTCCCTTGACGACTCCAGAATATTGCACTAAAGTTTCGTTTCAGGTCGTGCATAAAATATCCCAAAAAATTAAATATTATTAAATTACTTAATAATTATTACTTAATACTTAATAATTAAATAATTATAATGAAAATGTGGATGATGTAAAAAACTACCGAATTTCTTATTATATAATGTTACATCATTATCTAATCAAATAAATTTCATCCATGTTGCAACCCCTTCATTTCCCGCTTCTTCATATTGAAACTGAAAGTTAACGGGATGCCTTTCATTGTCCACCTCTACTAGCTCATTATAAAGTTTGGTATTTTTGCAATGAACATATATGTTGTAACAATTACACAATTCTTTCTCATCAATTATCGGAATTATTACTCCATAATGTTCTGGATAGCATTCAGTATAATGATGATGAAATAGACCATTATATGTTTTTGTAACATCCAATAAGGTATTAGCAACCTCACCACTGCCTTTATTGACAAACTGCGCAGCCCTACAATTAAAGTCCCCTGACACTGTAACTATTGAGGCTTTGTTTCGATCTTTAGTGTTGAACAAAAATTTAACAGGTTTATTGTTCTCCAGTGTCATCCGATGCCCATTAATATGTATGTTTCCAGGTACAGTAAACATAGCAAAACATGCACAAAGTTCCACCCCATTTATTTCCGGTATAGTAAACCAGTAAGTATCACTACCTACTAATTGCACTCGCCCGGTGTATGTTTTACCTTCCATTAGGATGTCATCATTCATAGTCCCTTGAGCGTGATTTTCTGTAGCATTATTTTGATACATGTTAATATTTCGAGCTACCTCACATGAGGTATCAGCAGGTAATGTAACACAGGTGGCACATCTTTTTCCATTTGTATTATATTTATACTGGAATAGAAAATGGGTGCCTTTTATATTCCTCATCCAACGATACTTATTAATGTGGATTTTATTTTGATTAAAGAATATAGTGTAGCAGTCACAAAGTTCTTTTTTGTTTTCATCTATTGGAGTTATATACCCATGTCTATTTATTTCAGAATAGAATATACAAAAACCTTCATAAGTTGTGTCCTCCTCTAGGATAGGTTTATCATAGATTCGACCTGAGCAACATGCATCCTTTCCTTGAACACTAACCCATGTAGCAGCTATATATGGTATATTTCTATCCAATTTAGGTTTGCACTGAAAAATAACATCATCGTCAATCTTCAAACTCAGCCGGTATCCATTGCTATGGAGATTTGATGTATGACAACGTACAATTGTTTTACTCAGATTTGTAGGTTTTATAAACCCCACCTTTTGTCCAAAAACATCTACATCAACATCTACACACCGACCAGAGTATGTTTCGTTCTCTTTCAAAATGCACCCCTCTTCCAATGTAGTTGCTAATTGCTGTACGTTACGGTCAACCTGTGTATGCTTTAGACTTGCATTTCCAAGATCTTCCAAAGAAGTTAATAACAAACTGTTGGAAAACTTTTCGGACAATTGCTGAATATCATTTCGAGGTTGTATAGTACCAGGTATTAATGGTAGCTGGTGGTATGTTTGACTTTGTTCCACTCCCTGTTGCATATGTTGAGTTTGAAGAAATTCCAGTTGCATATGGTCCCTTTGAGATGGTCCAGGTTGTTTAGTGCCAGGGATTAATGGTAGCTGGTGGAATGTTGGACTATATTCCACTCCCGGTTGCATATGTTGAGTTTGAAGAAATTCCAGTTGCATATGGTCCCTTTGAGATGGTCCAGGTTGTTTAGTGCCAGGGATTAATGGTAGTTGGTGGAATGTTGGTCTTAGTTCCACTTCCGGTTGCATATGTTGAGTTTGGAGAAATTCCAGTTGCATATGGTCCCTTTGAGATGGTCCAGGTTGTTTAGTGCCAGGGATTAATGGTAGTTGGTGGAATGTTGGTCTTAGTTCCACTTCCGGTTGCATATGTTGAGTTTGAAGAAATTCCAGTTGCATATGGTCCCTTTGAGATGGTCCAGGTTGTTTAGTGCCAGGGATTAATGGTAGCTGGTGGAATGTTGGACTATATTCCACTCCCGGTTGCATATGTTGAGTTTGAAGAAATTCCAGTTGCATATGGTCCATTTGAGATGGTCCAGGTTGTTTAGTACCAGTGATTAATGGTAGCTGGTGGAATGTTGGACTTTGTTCCACTCCCGGTTGCATATGATGAGTTTGAAGAAATTCCAGATGCATATGGTCCCTTTGAGATGGTCCAGCTTCTTTAGTGCCTTCAAATAATGGTGGCTGGTGGAATGTTTGACTTTGTACCGCCCCCCACGGTTGTATATGTTGAGATTGAAGCGATCCCGGTTGCATATAATGGGTTTGGTGCATTTCTGGTGTTTGCATAATGGTCATATTTTTGTTTGGAATAGAGTGGCACTGGGGAGTTTGATGTTCTTGCTGTAGCATATATGGAATGTTTGTGGCTGGTGAAGTGGTATAGGGAGGTCTGCCTGCTGGTCCTTCCGCTTGCATAATGTTCGTGTCCAGCTCATGTTGGACGATGGATGATAGACTCTTTACAGGTAAAATAAAATATTTTCCATCAAAACTGTATAGACCAGCCCCTTCCTCTAAAATTTCACTTGTCCATATTTCGATGTAGATGTCGAGTTTACTGCCTAGGTCATATAAAGTTTGTAAGTGGTTTATCTGCTCACTGGGTGGAAAAGTGGAAAATAGGTAACAATTAATATGTTCCTGTAATGTATCAATTTGATTTTTGAACATCATCTCCATTGTTTTATGTAATTTATTCAGTTTTGCCTCCCTGGTCATGTTGGCGATCCACAGTGAATTGATTTGTTCTACAATACACGTTAGCAAGGTTGTATAATTTTTGTTGAACAGTGTTAATTTATATTCGATCTCTTGTAATTTAGATATACAATTATTCATATCTAAGCACCAATACATAATTTTCATTCTTGAAAACTGATAATTCAATCCTACGCCATCATTTGATACCACATTTCGCCTCACAGCCATTTTGGGATAGGAGGCGTCACATTGCAGGTACATGGTAAGTATTGGTTAGGAAAGTACAGGGGCCGTATGCTTAGTTTGTACTAGGGGTAGTTACTAGGGTAGTTCATTCTTCATACTATGGTAGTTTGAACTAGTTCATATGCTCAAAGTCACTGACAATATAGTTTGAACTAGAGTTCGTGCTTCTTTTGCTCAGCAAGCTCATTAGCAGGCTACCTAAGCTAGTTTCGTCGAATTTATCTAAAAAATGTCAGCTTTTCTTGATTTAAATGAGACGAATAACAATCTACAAACAATAATGTTATTGACAACCTTTATTAAATATTACTTTGCCATAGATTAGACAGAAAACTAAAGGGGGATTCTATTTCGAACCAACGTCACCAAAATCGGCAGATGAAATTCCGATTGCTCCCGAATAAAGGTTTTGAGTTCTATACGCTTCCTTGCCAGCAATTCACACCATTGCCCACGCCTTCCACATTGACCAACCCACTGTTTATGGAGCTGTCAATGAAGTAATCGACAATTTGGACCCCTTAGTTGGAAAGTTTGTTTATATTCCAACTGATCGCCAGCAACTCAAATCATTCCAAACCAAGTTTCCTAAATATGTTTTTTTTCATCATGAGTTGTTGGTTGGGGCAGTAGATGGTACCTTGAAGATGGTTTCTTCACATTAGTCGTAATTTTTTCATATCATTAAAAAGCTTGCCTTGCAAGGATTCGAAATATGTAACAATATCTGAGAAACAGCGGAGATATAGGCGTTCAAAGATTGCAAGAAGTATTGTTCGTTGAAAGCCATTTATTATACTTAATAAATACACGATGTTCTGGAACATTTTGTTTAAGTATGAATAGCTACCCAATAGATATATAGGACATGAATACCGCTGTTGCCAACCAACATATAAAATAAATAACACAACCGCGCCTACCTACTGTATATACTTACAATCATTCTAGAATACTGTAAATATTATAGATATATTATAAAATGTTTGATAATTTAATAAATGCGAAAAATCTTGCGCGCCTACATGCCAAACAGGCAACTTTCGAACGCCAATATTTCAACGATTTTTCAACCAAATTCATATATATTTAGTTGTTAGTCCACCTTTCCATCGGAAACATCAAATCCAATACAGACTAGAAAGAACTGCGGTGTGGCTGGTGTAATAGTAATATCAACGGGCTGACCGCGACTTTCTCTGTTAAACGCTTTTAGCAGAAAAATCATGGAAAGCGGAAATCAAGATTCAATGACTCATTAGCTAGCTGGTCGGGGAATTTTTATTTCAAATTTTCAAATGTCAAATGTTTTTTAGGCAACTTAGTGGGAAGGCATGGGGGTGATACATCAATTAAAGAACTATTCCACAAAAGTCTATTTTACCGGGGTAGTTCGTACTTTAGATAGTACTATGTTGGAATTGGCTAAGCATATCATTATTTCTTACTTGCGAAGTTACATGTCTATATATAACTACCCTAGATTAAACTACCCTAGTTCATACTACATCTAAACATACAGCCCAAGTTCTGCAGTGTAACAGTGAAACATAGTTACACAATATACTGTAGTTACTAAATAAGTCTTCCGTTGGAATGTTGAATATATTTATTAGCTGCTACACTACGAATAAATGACCTTTACGTATTGTTATCTCAATAAACTAAATTAATTTTAAATAATTTATTAGTTTCCTTAGATATTATAATCATTTAATATCATATAATCAATTAATTCCGTTTAATCTCCGAGATAGTTTAATCCTACTGCCTGTCTGTCTGTGTTCATGCTTACATAGTATTGGATTGCCTGTATATTTCGCCCACGGACGCCAGTGGCCAACCTGTTTCTGTGGTGTATTGTTTGGGATGTCACAAGGGTCTCAACGCTGCTGCCAGTGTGGCACCACCCCTGATGGTAGTTGCATAACGGGGCGGTGTGGTTGCCACAAACGTCGGCGTCCTTGTATCAGTTGCGCACAGTTTCTCACCGGAGGATGCAGGAACGAGTTCACTTCCAACATTCACACATTGTCGCCGCTGTCGCAACCACCCATTCCGATAAACTTTTCCTCCCCGCACGAGACGTTGGACACCATGGAACGGACTGGTTCAAACAGCCAGCTTTCGTTCGACTCACTAAGCGAAACGTTGGTACCTCAGTCAGGAAACGGAGACGACGGCGCCAGCCAGTCTACCATCAACCAAGACGGCCACATTCCGCCCACAGACCCTGTCTCCGACTGTCCTCATCGCTCAGTGAAACCCACAGACGCCCCAACTGCAGGGGCAGCCGCCCAGGACACCACGACCTTTGGCAGTATGTGGGCATCAGTGACCAAGAACCAAACGAACCCCGACCCACAGGACTTAATGACTAGGGCCTACGGGGCCCCATTGGTTGGAAAGGGAGCCGCCCCGGATCTCTTACTACACCAGTGGAGGCGCGCTACTCAGTTGATCGGGTCCAAATACCGTCTGCCTGGTGGTGCATTGGGGCGGGACTTTGTTGAGCTGCTGGCCTCAGAGGCAACAGCCTTCCAGTCGGCGTTGCAAAAAAAACACAATGTGGCAAATGCCCGCTCAGAGCGTTTACTACTCACGGACTCGCTTCTACTCCATCGCGACCCTAAAGTAACAAAGGTGGCCGACATCCGCCGTCTCCTCTCCCGAAGAATCGGTCTTTGGTGAGGCGGCCAAATGGAGGCCCTCCTCCAGGAGGCGGAGCGATGCTCTAAGAAGTTTGGTTCTGGCCATCGGGTCATTCATCAGCCGCCGGACAACGAGAAGGAACACACGATCCGTGTGTTTACCCGCCTTATGCTTGAGGGAAAAGTGCGAAGCGCTGTACGGTGGGTGACGGGCCGGGATTCTGGAGGCGTACTAGACCCCAGCGATGACGTGGAGGTTGGGGGAAACAAGGTCAATGTCCTGGACGTGCTCAGAAGTAAACACCCCTCAGCGGCGGCACCTCCGGTTGGTTCTCTACTGGATCTTGAAGATGAGCTACCGGTGCGAGTTGACTGTGACGGGATCCGAGAGGATCCCGGTTTATCCGGTATTGGTTAAGTACGCGTCCCCGCCGTGTGGATGAAAAGAGTTGTTGTTCTGACGTTGTTGTTAAGGATATAAATTGAGATAACATATAGCGTATAGGTACAATAGCAGATAGCACTGAATACTGCTGCACTGGTACCGGTAATGTGATGACGGCGGTGACGGTCCTAACTGTCACCGTACTACCTGACTGTACTGACCGACTGAGATAACTGACTGAATAGGGGAGCACCAACAGGTAATATACTGCACGGTTGGCCATATTACTACCTAATCGATGCCTTGCCCCCCCATTGGCTAATATCCCACTTCTCGCCCCTTCACCTTCCCTGGTGTGTTTCCCGTTCACCCCAGCTATTCTCTCTCTTGTCAGGGGAGTAACCCCTGACCCTTATTGTGTGTGTCTCCTTTGGGGCCTATTGTCCCCGTTTATTGGGCTGACACGAGGTTGATTGGTAATCAACCTCGTGCTCCCAATATTGCTTTATGGCTCACTCTATGGGTTTGTGTTAGCGGAATTGGATAAGCTAACACTCCCCCCCATGCTATCTTCCCGGTGAGAAGATAGCATCCAACTCAAGTGCGCTACAATTCCGCTGGATCCCGATCTATTATCGGGTGTGGGGTGGGTATATTTTTTCGGAGTCGGCTTTCCAGGCCGCTCCCTATGGGTATGATGTCACTACCCTCTGGCGTCTCGTGTCGGGCCGATCGTGCGCTTCTCTCACACAATTTTTGTTTCCCCAACACTCTCACCACTCTACTCCAACTCTCTCATACCCCCGGACCTCCTCGTCCCACAATCTTTCTCTCACTTCTCCTCCCCCACACTTGAATTGCGCCCACGCTCTCTTCGCACTCCGCACTATTATCTCTCCACTCTCTTGTCACTCCCTAAGGCTTTAATCTCTAATGCTACCCCTGTGCTATCATACTATCTACCTACTGCTTACTAACTCTAACTATCTAACTAACTCTGCTAACTACTAACTCTTACTACTTCTAGCTCTAACTGAGAGCCTCTAACTTTCTACTGACTCTAACTCGCTACTAAGTCTAACTAACTCCTACTAACTTTCTACTTCTACTAACTCTACTTGACTCCTCTGAGTCTACCAACTCTGCTAACTAGCTCTACTAACTCTACTCCACTAGCTCTGCTAACTCTAGTCCACTAGCTCTGCTAACTCTACTAACTAGCTCTACTAACTCTACTCCACAACCCTCTACTGCTACTACTAACACCCCTAACTAGCGGTACTACGTACCCTCTTACTACTCCTAACTCTCTCTACTAGCTAACGGTACAACGTACCCTCTTACTACTCTAGCTCTCTCTACTAGCTAGCGGTACAACGTACCCTCTTACTACTCCTACTCTCTAGCCGGTACTTACGTACCCTCTAATCTAACTAGGTACTACGTACCTTCTAACTCTAACTCTAACTAGGTACTACGTACCTACTAACTCTCTAACTAGGTACTACGTACCTACTAACTCTCTAACTATCGGTACTACGTACCCTCTAACTCTAACTCTAACTAGGTACTACGCACCTACTAACTCTAACTCTAACTAGGTACTACGTACCTACTAACTCTTACTAACTCTCTAACGGTACTACGTACCTACTAACTCTTACTAACTCTCTAACGGTACTACGTACCTACTAACTCTTACTAACTCTCTAACGGTACTACGTACCCCTTAACTCCTACTCTCTAACGGTAGAGAGACTCTCTAACTCTTACTCTAACACTAACTATCAGTGCTAACTGACTAACTAACTAACTCTGACTCTAGGTACTACGTACCTCCTAAATAACTCCTAACTACCTAACTTCTACCTACTTTATTATTTAATTATTTTATTTAATTAAATAATTATTTTATATTTTGTGCGTGGGAAGGGCGTCTCGCCCTCATTCCCACCCCCCTCAGTCCAAAACTTTGGACGACTAAAAACTCTCACGTGCCCCTTCTTCCGGTAGGCACTCTCCTGCTGCCCTCCTATACGTCCTCTAACTCTTCGCCACACTCTCTTCGGTGCTACCTTTGCTGGCCTCCCCCTTCGTATGTGCGCTGGCATTAAAGCTCTCGACGACCCCCGCTTGTCCCTCGGTATACGCGGTGTCTGCCCGTGCAATGCCCCCTCGCACTGTGTCCGTCCTGCGTGTGTATGCAACACGCCTCCTTCTACTTTCCCGACTCCCTTATGTTTGCTAATGGGCTTCTCTGCCCCTGGTTTAATCCTTTCATATCCTCTCCCTTTCCAACACTCTCCGGATCTGTGTCCTTTTACCACACATCGATGACATAGTCCGTTTGCGTTTGTGTAGGCTACACGATCTCGTTTGGGCAACGCTTGCCAGTACTTGCAGCTCCTGGTCTTATGGGTTCCGTCCCGATGTAATTGACATTGGAATCCTGGATTATAGCGTTTCCTGTATAGTCCTTCACGTATCGCGCTTAGGTTTATATGTACCGATTTAATGTTTTGGTTGTCTAGACTCGGCCTACTGGGTATATTGGGATTGTTTTTATTTACGGTGTTATTTTCTTTCTGTCCCTGCCACGGTGTGGCCCTACTACCAGCTAACTGTGGACTGGTAGTCCCCTGTATGGCCGCGTGTGGTGGTGACTGTCCGCACGACCTGTTCTCGTCCAGGGAGTTCGATGTTCTTGCTCCTATCGGGGTATATTGTCGATATTGTGATGGGGGAATGTCACCCTGTCCCCCCCCAGCCGGTATGTTTGGTACTGGGGTTGATGTTAATACATTGGGGCCCATACGTCTATCTCCAATAACTCCCCCCTCCCCTGGATATATGTTATGTCCCTGTGTATTATAGTCATGCTGCTGTACCGATATAGGCCTACCTACCTCTCGCCTACCTACCGGTATGTACTCCGCGACTTCCGGGTTTAATTCCGTCGTTCGCGCTACCCCATCGCCTACTCTATCTCTCCCAGCATGGCCTATAATAGTATGTGCAGTAAGGCCTACAGTATGTCCTGCAGTCTGCATGTGCCCTTCCGAACCGAAGTTTATTCTTCGCGAATCTCGAATCTCCCCGCGACTACCGTACTCTCGATCGGCAGCTACATCCCGTCGGGAAGCTTCTCTTCGATCCCCTATCGTGCTCTCGTCTTCGTATCGGTACGTCCTGTACCCCTCTCTTCGCGTGTGGTGTGTTTCTCCGGGGCGACGGCAATCTCCCGAAGTTCGACCCAACTGACTCCCCAACTCCATCTCTACTATCGACGGTCCGTTATCCGTCCTCACACTCCTATCGTTCGTGGCGACACTTCTTCTACTATCTTCTCTTCTTCTCTTTTCTGTGTAGTATTCCGGCTCGTGAGGTCTCTCGTCGACCTCCCGGTTAAACTCCACTGTTCTTCTTCCCTCTTCTGGTCGGGCTCGACGCTTCGTCTGCCCTCTCGCGACGTCAACCTGCTTCTCTCTGCTCGATCGCACGCCGCTGGGGATACTCGCAATCTCCCTATTACTCTCCGTCGCCGGGTGTTGCGGTTTACCTGATTCGGCCCGTGCATTATCCGCTGACGGCTGTGGGACACTCTCTGCCCCCCCCTCTCTCTCTACTAATCTCTCGCGGTGGGGTGTCCGTAGCCCCCCCCCACCCGCCACTTCTAACTTCACTACCTCTTACTACACTTCTACACCCCTCTTGTGGGGCATTCTCTGCCCCCCCTCTCTCGCCACTAATCTTATGTGGTGGGGCGCCCGTAGCCCCCCCCCCACTCGCCACATCTAACTTCACTATCTCTTACTTTGTCTCTACACCCCTCTCTAGTCGACACGCTGTCTCTACTACGGCTGGGTCTATTCACCCCCGCCTCTCCCTCTACTACTGCGTGGCCCACCAGGCCCACTTCGGGTTGGCTCAACCCCGCTACCCCCTGCCTACTAACTACGTGGCCTACCAGGCCACCGTCTGCCGGGTTATGTACGTCCGACACGCTCATATTAATAGCACCATTCCCAATATTATTTGTTAAATCAATTAAATTATTAGAATTTGAAACGGGATTATTATTTAGATTATTTAAATTACTTAGATCACTACTATTCTCTAAACTTAAATTATTATTCGAATTATTTTGCGGGTTTGAATTGAAATTATTATTTGGAATATTTGTATTTAAATTTAAATTACTACTACTCGGTAAAATATTATTTCCTGTAATAAAGGGATTAGGGTTATCTAATACGGTACTATTAACATTAACTGCTTCTAACGTACTATTACTACCCCCCCCGCCCGTACGGCTACACCAGTTCTGGTTCTCTCGCCCGGTGCCTGTAAGTGGGGTCTCACTCTCTGACATTTCCAACCGCGCCAGTTCTAGTTGGCGCCGTTTAAGTTTGGCTTGATATTGCGCAAGCCTCCCTATCCGGGCACACAAATCATCCCGGTCACGCTCTTTCTCTATCTCTCTCTCTCTGTACCCTTGTAAACTTCGCTCGGCCGTCTCTCTCGCAAGCATATCAAACCAGCTCGCCGGCTCGCTCTCTACTCTCATCTCCCGATCTCTTTGCTCCTCGGCTCTCTCTCTATCCTCCCTTGCCAACTCTAATAATGTGGTTTCACTCCTCAATTGCCACTCTAACTGTTCCTGGTCTGCCGCCGCCATTCCTAATTTACACTTTAGATATCTCTCCCGCACCCTTCTTTCTTTTGCGGAGGATGTAGCAGACTTATCGGTTGCGACGGACTCCCGTCGCCCATTTGTCCTATTAACTTTCCCCCGCTTCCCGGAACTTCCTCCGACCGACGAGACCGAATCCTCGGAATTAACCTCGGATTCGCCCTCCCCAGGTCTTCTAACTCTTACTTTCACTCCCCGGGCATCGACTAAGTATGGCCCTACGTACACTACGCTAGGTTCCATACCCCCACATTCCCATAGTTCAATCAGTTCGTTGACAACTCCCCTCGTCCTCTCCTCGGCTAGTTCTCTCTGCCCAGAACACACTAGTA
>JAUCBJ010000347.1:0-64740 GCA_032718475.1 Nemertoderma westbladi | reverse complement strand
TTGTTTTAAAACGCGTTACTAACACATTAACACTTGACTTGTGTTTAAATTAAGTTTTACAACTGAGTGCGATAATGAAAACGGAGTTGAAATGTAAGGTTATCTTATCTCAACGCTTTAACTATTCCTTCGATGCAATAGCAAGACAAAAAAAGGATAGCAAAACTCAAAGGTTCTTAAAACATAGTTTGCGTTGTAAGAACCCGTAGAGACCCCCTATAAGATATCTATTCGAGACTTGAAACATGATAGGCCTATGTTTTATAGATGTTTATTTTATTATCACACTTTATTTTCGTCTAATATGCATTTATTTTACTCAAATAACTTTTATTAAATGCCTATGCAATGTAAACTCTTTAGTTTTCCTGTTCTTAACTGGTTAATATTTTTAAATTACGCCATCTCGCCTGGTGAAACTTCATGAGTTTTGTGAAAGTTAGTTGTACTAGGTTCGGATTTTTACTGAAATCAAATCTGATTTGGTTAAAAGTAAAACTTAGTTTTTTTTTTAGAGTAATTTGTGGGGCGAGCCACTTGGTTGGCGGAGCCTTTGCGAAGTTACATTATGGGGGAGGGGGGTAATTTCAAATAGATACATTGTTGACATTGGGTACATTAACTTTGTCGTATTTAAAGTCGAATTGAAAATTTGCAGGTATCAATAGGAAAGTTGTGCTCTTCTGTATGTACCCGAGACTGAGTATTTATGAGGGCTTAACCTGTTTTCAGATACCCAATTTTCCGTAAGGTGGTAAATTTCAATCATGGGAAGTTATATGATGTTTGTAATTCTTTCGAATTGATACTAAACTTATCATTAACATACGTTATATCATAAACTACGAACATATTTACAAACCCCATTCAGTCTCCGCAATAATGGCAATGTAATTCACGCAGAAGAGAGGGCCAATCAGAGCGACTTGCTATATAGTTTAAGTAACTCTAGAACTGAGACCTTATGGGGTTTAAGAAAACACCACTTCCAAACCCCATACGATGTCGGCGCTTATAAATACATAAATTGGGATTGAACTGTTAAGGCAAATATAATTAATGGGCATCTTGGTCTCGGCACATGGGATATGTTATGTGGAGAGACAGTAATAGTGCTTCGAGTCTATCACTGTGTGTATCACTGTAGCGAAATCTAAGAGTTGTCCGAAAATGGTGTGACCCCCCCCCCCCCCCCCCCCGGAAGTAGGACAATTCGGTCCCATTAATTTTGTGTTTTGGTTGGGACCGAATTGTCCGGGACCGAATTGTCCGGATACTGACTAGGACAATTCGGTCTTAAAACAAACATATTAATGGGACCGAATTGTCCGGGACCGAATTGTCCGGGACCGAATTTAATTGGTACTATATAATTGTGAATGTTCTAGAACCTTAATAGATATTATTATATGGTAGCTTAGCTAGTGTTTTTTTTTTTACTCGCTAGTATTTTTTTTTGCTTTGTATGTAGGCCTATACTGTATTTGTTGTTGGTTGGTTAACAAGCCTAAATTATTATCTTAGATAATAGCTGGATCTCATTCAGGGACTGTTATAATATCATCAATATTTTTGGTAATTAATATAATCTGCAACAGTTTAGGCCTAATTCTGAAATATCAATGTTTTAACAAGTTTTTTTTATAATTTCAAGAAAATACTAGCTAGTAAAAAAAACACTAGCTAAACCTGAAATAATATATAATAATGTTCTCGAACACTTACCAATAACAAAAATAAAAAAATGCAGTATTTTTAAAATTTCAAAAAAATTTAGCTAGTAAAAAACACTAGCTACCATAAAAAAATATCCGGAATATTATATCCGGATATTAAAAAAAAAATAAATAATTATATAAAATATTCGGTCCCGGACAATTCGGCACTAGGAAAATTCGTTCCTAGGACAATTCGGTCCCGGACAATTCGGTCCCATTTACCATTTATTTAGTGTGTTGGGACCGAATTGTCCGTGACCGAATTGTCCGGGACTGAATTGTCCTACACCCCCCCCCCCCCCCTTAATTTTTGTTTTTTTTATCATAAAAAGGTTGGATTGCATATAAATGCTACCAAGACCGAATTCATACTTTGATGTTGGTGGTAGTGCTGCGAACTGAAACTGGAACTGAAATCGAACTGAAATTGTTTTTGGCATTTCTTCTGAACTGGAACTGAAACTTTTTTTTTTTAAACTGAAACTAGAACTGAAACGTGATATATTGAAATACTGGAACTGGAACTAGAACTGAATTCCTGAAAATTGAAAACTGGAAGTAATAAATTGAAAATAAATGTAAACATAAATTACAATATTGCCCCCCCCCCCCCCCCCCCAGGGAATAAAAATAAAAGATATGTCACTTAGGCCTATATCAAAACCAGTTTTTGTTGATTTGGAAACTACATGGGCACGAGAGATTCTCCTTCTCCAGTTGAAACTTTTGCCTTCTTTACGGTTGTTAAATAATCATCTAAAGAACCAGTTTGAGCTTGAAGTTTGGATTTTTTTATTGCCCCTGCTTCTTTTATACTTAAAATTATGTCTTTCTCGGCCGATTTAAATTTTTCGTATTGTATTGGGTGACGCCGCTCTAAATGTTTTTTTTAATTACTTGGACCGTTGGCACACTTTGACTGAAACTCACACTGTTGATCATCATCATGAACAAAAACGTCACCTTCCCTCTTGTAGAATAAACGAATGGCTGATGTCTGCTTTCTGCCGGTTGTGCAGGCTTGGCTAGATGAAGTCATTGCGGAAATGGAAATACATTTAGCCAGTGCAAACGATGCAAATAATTTGTACTGTATATGTACTGTGTAGGCCGACTCATTGTATTATTATTTTATTTATGAACGCAAGGCGAAGGTAGCCAGACTAGTACATTCAGTAGGATGCCAATTTGCCAAACAAACAATTTCAGGGTGGAATAAAAAGTAGTTTACTTCTACATTAATTCTATGATGAAAATTGTGAACATGTATCGATGTATGTCAAAATTGACAGATAACCCAACCTAAACATTTCAGCTCAGAATTCAACATACAACAAACTACTACTAACACTTAGTAAATAATTAAGTAAAAAAAAATGTTGAAAGAACCAAGCTACTCTACTGCACTGGTACGTTGTTTTAGCTAGAACGATTCTTATAATGTCAACTCTCCTTATACAAAGTTACTGGTAAGTAGGCCGTGCACCAGAAGACTGAATTACCGTGCACATCCACCCCCGATATATTCCTTGTAAGTTATGTAGTGTAAGCTATGCAGGGAGAAGCCTATGATAAAAGCAATAACCCTTAGCGATGGAGTTGGTCAGAGATTGGCTATAAAATAATTATATTCTGGAATATTATTGTGTAGTACTGGTAGGCCTCTGTTCAGCCTTTGATACTATACATATACGGTTACGGCATAAAGTAAAGGCGTGTTTTCAGCTCCCCCCAGCGGAGTTTG
This sequence comes from Nemertoderma westbladi, assembly GCA_032718475.1. Classification (NCBI taxonomy): domain Eukaryota; kingdom Metazoa; phylum Xenacoelomorpha; order Nemertodermatida; family Nemertodermatidae; genus Nemertoderma; species Nemertoderma westbladi. Next base: position 61,278 of record JAUCBJ010000347.1, on the reverse strand, counting down.
TAATTATTAACTTTTGGGAAGGTATTGCGAATGTTAATATTACCTGCACTTCCTTGCGGTGGTTTATATAGGTATTATTCCTATATTCTGTCAATAAAATTACTACTACTATAATTATTATTCAGTTATTGTAGGATAATAATTAATATTCATATAATTCTGGAATTCTCAACACTGGCCCATAAATATAAATATATACAGTTAGTACTGAATATATATACAGTATTGTGGTTGCTATAGGATGACAGCGGTAGGCCTTCTTATTACTTATTATTGTTATGAAACTTGAATTGAAACTGAAACTATTTTTTTTCCGGAACTGAAACTGGAACTTAAATAAACAGCCTCATTCAAACTGAAACTAGAGCTGAAACTATTTTTTTTTGGGAACTGGAACTGAAATAAATAGGTTTATTAGAACTGAAACTAGTCAAATATTGATTCAGTTCGCAGCACTAGTTGGTGGGAACTTGATAACAATACAGTAAATAATAATCAACTAAGGAAGACTTCAGTAGACCTACCTTGGGTCATGGAGAAGAATCTGAAGCTCAGTCAAAAACGAACGAGAGCAGCGAGGCAAATGAAGGAGACGAGTATTGTGTTGACGACTATACTCTTTAATTAATGGTACCCTTATGCTAAGGCTTTGCACAGTTCGCACTCCTCCCATGAACGTGTTACTTAGTACACGTGTTAGGTGTGACTTACACAAAACAATCAGTTAGTTCAGTGTTCAGTCACTCACTACCACCAATTGCCTCCTCAATGCTGGTGACTAAAAAAGTATACAAATTCTGAGCGCTGGAAGGGGAATTTGGCAGCTGAAAATCGTTTTCAGCCAAAATTGTAAATATCATTATCACAATAGCCTGATGTTGTCCGGAATATCACTTCCTCTGTCGAATTATGGATATCTTCTTTTGTTGTGAACTGGCTCTGCTCGGTAGCACACCATAATTGTAGCGCCTCATGCATCACATCCGGTCTACCAGAGGGCACATTTGGTCTTATCGATCTTATCAAGTGCCATTGCCAAGCTTTAGCAAACCTATATAGTTCAGTTTGAATTAGAAAGGTAAACTGCACCACACTTTTGTGTAGATAACTGCCGTTGAGCAATCCCGTATCCTGCAGGTTGTGAAAAAACGCAATCCAATATTCGGTTCAGTCCCGTCTTAGCATCGCCCAAAACAATTCAACGGGCTTGTTAGCCGTACTCGCGCCACAAATATCGCGTATCGTTACGACTCGTGCATTTTCGGTTCCCATATCACCTCGTACAATCATAGGACACCCCTTTAACGAAATAATAGCCTCCAAAAAATAGCCAGCAATTAACTTATAATCATTATCAGTTCGGTAAACGTTCAACCAGATAATCTTTCTTGATAAACCATCGATGCACCCACTTATGCATAGACCAAATGGTTTCAGTTTATCGTATCCATCTAGATGCCAAAAATAATTAGGCCCTTTGGCAAATTATAGTCGTCGTTTCAATCGTTTGGAGGTTCGAATTTCCACACCAGTTGGATCCAGGTACTGCAATATGGTGCGCAAACCCTCCTTTTTTTCCCTTAAAGCCTTCTTTCACGAAATTGGCGTGCATCATTCTGTATCCATGCTACCAAAGCCGGAGCGAATAGTATTGTCAATAAATTCTATAACATTTTCAATATGTAAATATATTATATTATAATATAATATAAATGGCAGCTGGCTTTGAAATTAATACTCCATATCTCAAGAACCTGTGGCCTAGTGGTTCTTGTCTCGGCTTCCACCTCGAGGTCCCAGGTTCGAATCCGACACCACGCTGATGAGACCCAGTAAGGTCGAAACGCGTACGTGGTTTGGAGAGATATGAGATATTAATTTCAAGAAAAAATTACGCGATTCCTAAATTTGTACACTACCCGGTTAAAAAGTACGCATGTGATGGGATTAGTCCTACAATTGCGCCAATAAAAGATAAGTTATTTTCGGTAAAATAAACTTATCATTCAAGGTTAAGACCCCTAGATTCCTTCCTATAATAAATATATAATAACAAACACCTCGAAAAATACAGCTTGCCAACACATTGTTACTATCAATGTGTTAATCTGTACCTCTTTCCCATCACTTCCAAGTCTAGCATTCATATAACCTTTACTTGGTTATTTTTAAGGGTAATATTTAATTATGTCTTAATTTCTAATATCTTACTCGAGGAAACGGGAAATATTACGCGAGGGAACGCGAAATATTTGACGTTTTTTTTCTCCTGGCATATTAGGGGCTCCGTATTTCCGTCAACGAATTTCAGAAATTGTTACATATTTCGAATCCTTGCAAGGCAAGCTTTCTAATAATATGAAAAAATTACGACTAATGTGAAGTATGGCCACGACACGGAGGGTGCGATTTCGGAAAAGACACGTTTTTAAAACACTTATAAATAAAATTTAAAGGCGAAATCGAAAATTCCTTCTTCATGGTAACAACCACGGTGAGTGGAACTAGTTGTGTTTCAAATTTCAAACAATATGATAAAGATTTGTAGAAAAATCTGGGGGGGAGGGGGGGGGGGGGGGGTCCGTGTCATCAGAAAATGACACTATTCAACAATTTCAACAACGAAAAATTAATTATCACGTGTAGTATAGTATGTAATATTGCAAAGTTATGGTTCACGTTATGAACTATAACAGACCGCAACTTATAATGCTAATTTCAGTCTAATCAGTAATACCTATACCACTGGAAGCAGTCAGTAAACTCGAATATATCAGTATAAATATATTCAACATTTGTTCAATATTCACGGTTGCCGGTAGTTCCAGTTCTCATGGTTTGTATAGATTATTATAGCTCGCCAGCAGAAACGACTTTAGGTTTGAAATTAATCTTCAAAATTCTTATAGCCTTCATTAAGTTCTTCGCCTTTGTGTGCTTATATACAAAACTGAAAGTTAAAAAAATCGAAAAATATTAGTCCAGTGCAGCAGTGTTTTTCTATAACTACCGGTATCGTCTTTTTACAGTTAAGAGTTAACCCCGACCGCCGACCCGTGGTTTTAAACCGACTTGGACTTAACCGGTAACCGGTACTTAAACCGCCGCACCGCACCCCAGTCCTGCAGTCAGCTAACGGCAACGGTAGTTGACAGTTCATCAGTTACGCTAAATACTTTGCTCATTCTGTCATCTTGCACAATTGCTGATTTATGTCACAGATTTCCAGCTTCACCTGTTCACAGCTTCAATACGGTGCCGCCGTACCGGCACTACCACACAACAGTAGCAACTGAGCAACATTAACTTACCATTATTTCCGCGAATAAACGCATCGCCATATTTCTTTTTCAGCTGCCCATTTAAATATTCTTCGGTTTGCTCCAAAACCACATTCATATAGCCATCAAGACAGGCCAATACACCGCGGTAGTCAGATCCTGAGTTCAATTTAACGACGACAGGGCGACCGACTATTTGCTTCAGGAAGTCACTAGGAGTTTGTTTTCGACCGGAACTCATAATTAAGAAATTATTACCGGTATATTATTACTATAGCAGTAGGCCTACTGCAGTATTAACAATTACTGAATTAAGGTTGATTGATACTCTCTGCTCTGCTAATTCTGAGAATACCAGAATACTGCAGTACTATCAGGGTCAGCATTGGTAGATTGGTCAATGCAGCAATAGCTGAGTGGCCAGACTCTGACCTAGTACATTATTAGTACGGTAATTCATTAGACCCTATGTTAATTTAAAAATTTACCGAAAGGTCGTAGACTTTGCCGGATTTTGCTGCTCAATTTTGCAGCATTTGAAGTTCACAAATATCAGAACAGGAAGGTTCATTGATTGAATTCCTTCAATCAATCTCCCTCCACAGCGCTAGTACTGTATCTGAATCTGAACATTCCCAATAATCTACCATCTTTGGATTTCCACAATCCTCACTGCAGAACTACCGTATACTGTATCCCTTCTAAGATGTTTGTCAATTAAAATCGACAATGATCATAGTCTGATCTTAACAATCTTAATATAAAGTATATAAAAAATTAAATTTATTTAGATCTTACAGTAGGCCTATGATCTACTCTAAGAATTATAGTTTTGCCGGCCTGGCTGCGTAGTTTTGTACAAAAACTACCCAGTCTAAAGACAGATTCGTTATAATTATAACTCGCCCCATTCTATGTTATAATGTGGGCGGTACCGTTAGTCAAAAACTCTCAAACTCAGTTCCACAGTGTCATGTGAGAAACAGGAAACAATTTATCCAAGTGGACTTTAGTATTTAGTAAGTACCTATTGGTTTGCGTTTAAACTGCACCGCTTATCAACACACAGTACATAAAGTGGATTAGTCACGGCAAGTCCTTGAAACATTCCAGACATTTATGTTATTATTATTATTATATATATTTGTTATTATTATCATTATATATATTTGTTATTATTATTATTATATATATTTGTTATTATTATACTATACTGTTATTAACATAATATTAATTTTAAACTTATTATTCGCTCAGATAATAATTTTAAGTAGGCCTACCTCTCAAAAATGTTAAGTACCTATATCTTAATGCGCAAGAACTATTTAATTATTTGTTATGTATTTATTGTTTTGTTCTTCATAGCTAATTTCTGACACTTCGATTATACTGTAGTTGCCAATAAGAACCCGTGGGTACGTAACGCGGGCATCATGCTAATGACACTCAATTAATATATATTTGAATCAAAGGTTATTATAGGCTTACTGTATAATTTTTCAATTATCCACCATTTTTATAATTAATATTGAAAATACATTCAATTTAATTATTTTTAAGCCATTTTTAATCGAAGTAAACGGTGATATATTATATTATAATAGTAACTACTGTATATAGGTTCGCATAAATTAATTCAATGAGTTATTAGGTTATTGACTGCTTCAGTGCAGTAAACCATTACTTCGGAAACCAAGCCCGAATTACTTCATTGACAGTCTCATCCCTGCAGCATCCTCTAGTCCTAAACCACTTCGTCATTTGGATCTCGACCGCCTAAGACAGTGAGTGACCTGTAGCCCGAATAATAGCGAATTGAAGATGACCCCTTACCCATCCCATAACCTCCCCATAGCCTTTGCCCCATTTTGTAACCAGTCAACCCCCTAGATTCTTTAGAAATATTTGTGCCTCTCTTCCAGCAACACCAACTATCGAGTACACCATGGGAGTAAAGGAAGCCCTCCTTTCTTCACAGGCATTTCTCTATTTACGTGAGTTGATTTCTTCTGATTCGGCAAGGACTACAGCTGTACTGCGGCCTATATATGATCGGGCGTCAAGGTTCATTACCTTAAAATCAAGCAACGCCTCGGTCTGTGGTTGCCACTTTCCACGGATCCGCAAAGCTGCCCTTAATCCAGGGTCCCTATTTTCAAAAATCGCCTCCCAAACCACTGGTTCCCGCTGCACTTCTGTGTATGCTAATGCAACAAGGTCCCCATGAGCATCTCGGACCTCATTGTGCCGCCGCACTACAACCCCACCTGATTTGCAATTCATGGCATGGTCTGAGGAGAAATGGCCCCCCACCATCATAACACCTAGATGGTAAGGAGTCCATAGACAGACTATATCGCAAGGCGAGTTGGTCATGAAACTCCTGGGATGAGGGATTGAACTGTTGGCGCTCAATTGGCAGAACTGTTAGCCAAACCGAGGTCTTGCCATCTACTGCACATCTACTGCCTAGCTTTCTCAGGATGTGATGTTCGGAAGTTAGGTATTATCTCGTTATACGACTGTTCATCACTTTTTCGTTGTTCCTGTTCTCTTTGAGCATGTGCTTCTTTTAATGTTAGCTCATGGGCGTGAGTTGAATAAGGATATCGACCGAGGAGAATTGCACCTTGCACAACAGTAGGCCTAGTGCCTTCTTTAGAAGACTTATTAGCGAGCCTGCATGTTTGTGTTGGATTAGGTATACCCAGTCCTCCTTTTCGTGCTGGAAGAGAGTAGAGTTGTCGATCAAGGGAAGCAACAGTTGCATCCAACAGGTGTAGAAAGTGGTCTTGAATGGCGTGCTCCAGTGGAGCAAAATGTGAAGAACAATCTGGCGTGACTCGCTGTAAGTACCCCCATTTGCCTTGAAGTGATTTCGGTAATGCTGCAAAAGCCCTATAGCTGACTTCGAGCCATTTCAGCGAGTCGCTTAACCCCATCAATCCAGTAATGAACTTTTGCCCTTACATACTCAGTTTCTTCCTACTTCACACCGATGAACCCTCCTAGGAACCTGTGACTGCAAACCACTGTGACTCCATAATTGGAGAAGATCTCCTGTGCAGCCTGGCGGTCACACTCATTGACGACCAGGAAAGACTTTTCTGGCTCTGGGAAGTAGCAAATGGATGGTCCCATTTCTATAATTTTGACTAGCCAATGCCGGAGGGCTTCAAGTTTGGCCCCTGCTGAGAATCATCAGCATAACATCTGTATGGTATCCGAATGTTGTAAGAGCTTAATAAGAGGTAGCACAGAGCATGCATAAAAAAGTTGATTGATAATGGATCACCCTGTGTTGCTCCCACCTTGGAAAAAAGATCACATCAGTTCCCCGCACTATTAGTGGTGGATGACCACGGTAGGTATTAAACAAAAAGCGGCTACACGAAGGCCAGATAATGCGAGCGGTCCCCAGCCCAGCTACCCGGTTTACAGCGTTGAAGGCGTTTCGAGCATCAATCATCAAGACCCCCCATCCAGACCCCCCGTTATCAGCAAGCAATTCCCTCAACCATTTTTAATTGAGTTGTTATTAAACATTTATTGATACAGTAAAGTTATATGACTGGTGGTAAGATCTTTATTGGTAGGCCCCTATTAGTATGATTTCAAGATACTTGTACATGTACAGTAGGCCCCTACAAATATGATAGACGACACTACAAATTGCCGTTAGATTTTTATACTAACATAATACATGAGGTGTTTTATCGCGTATTATAATTATATGAGTATAACATAAACATTGTAACATAAGAACTTACAAATATATTTCTGGCCATGCCGCTTGCAATCAAGACGTACAGTACGCCTAATATAGAACAGCAGTACGCCTTATTGCTTGCAATGCAACAACTTTCTGCAAAGTTTATTGTTAAGAGCAGACTATACAGTAATCATTGTAGATTTTCATTGATATTAGCGGCGCTATAACATCATAACAGTGATCATGGCGGAAATATGTACAAAGCTTTGTAGACAAATGTTGGGTTTGTGAATCGCCGTTATAAAAGGCAACATTTGTGCGTATAAAAAAACAGTAAATTCATTTAACTGAGCACTAGGCCCTACTTGTGGTATCATACAGTGGACATTACAAAATATTTAATTGGATTTAATACAGTATTTATTACAAACTGGTCGGGCATTGAACTACTGTTATTGAACTACTGTATTAATTGATTGGACTTTGAAATCATGTAAGGAATGGAAAGAGTGGTCGACCTACTGTAGTGTAGGGTTTTTTCACTTTGTAGAGGGCAGGTAGATATAAAGTGTTCCAAATGCTGTAAGGAGCAGATAAAGTGGGTGAAATCATGTAAGGATAATTATAGCAACAGTATTAGAAGAGTCCTAGCCTAAGCAGTTTTAGGCGTACATAGAGCGGTTCGTTTTTCACTTTTTTTTAGATTTCATTGTTCTACCGGTGCACAGAAGTTGCCAAATGGTAAAGAAAATAAGGAAAAAAAAAATTCTTTAAATTTCGTCTATATCTTGACGGATCCCAAGGGGGTTGAAATTTCGAGCCTTCGCGATGCACCACAATGAAATTTATAACAATATAACACATTTGATGAAAGATCAATGACTCACGAAAGAACTTCCTGCATCCATCAATTGTCATCAAATGGGTTCAAACTTAGTTAGATAGTTGGGACTAAGGGAAGTAGTGCCACAGGCACATGGCCCGAACCTACTGTACCATTTGGCTCAAGTGACTCTTATTCTCCTACTGCATTAATATTATGCTCATTACAGTAGAACATACAGTAAATGATCCATCGTTGATCCATCTACGACTGAAGCAAACTTAGTCACCGTCTGTGTCCGTTCAGTTTTATAGAACACTGTTGCCATATTTTCTTTGCTCATATTCTTATTCGTATGTCTTCTATAGGACGTATCGAATTACATAATGTATGTAACAAAAGCTTTTGCTACATTATGTCAACTTAAGGGGAGTAGTACAGGCGTTCAAATATTTTTTTCAAATTTTTTTTCCGTTTCATTTAGAGCAGATTTTTATGAAGATTCCAAATTTGAAAACCGTTTAGCAAGATCTGTCTTACTTCTCGAGATATGGCTGTCTGTCCGATTGACTGTCGGTTTGTCCGTCAGTATGTCTGTCCGTCAGTAAAAAGCAAACTATCTGTCTAAAAAATTCCCTATATGGGTTTTGTGGTCGGTGACTTTATTTCTGATGTCAATATTCAAATTTGGCCTCGTCGTTTCTGTCTATATGACTGTCAGTTTGGCAATTTTTTTTGAAAATTAGGTCATTTTTTCAAAAAATAAGCTAAATATATGAAAAAAAATTGAAATTAAAAAAAAAAATTATTCACCAGAAAGTCCATTAAATTCTGGTTGGAATGCAAGAACAGTTGGCCTATAAAGTAATCTAATGCGTTCTATAATGGTACCGAGGCTTAATAGTAGTTTGTATGGAAAAAATGCTTGTACTGAATTACTCGTAACGCTGCAAGGTACAGTACTACTTTGCAGCGTTGCGGCCTATAGGACGGAACGCTGCAAAGTGCAAAGTCATCAATGACATGGAAACAACTTCAATTACCGTATTCCAGAATGTATTATTTCCATTTATGTTAATGAATCCAGGTTCGAATCCGACACCACGCTGATGAGACCCAGTAAGGTCGAAACGCGTACGTGGTTTGGAGAGATATGAGATATTAATTTCAAGAAAAATTACCCGATTCTTAAATTTGTACACTACCCGGTTAGAAAGTACGCATGTGATGGGATTAGTCCTACAATTGCGCCAATAAAAGATAAGTTATTTTCGGTAAAATAAACTTATCATTCGAGGTTAAGACCCCTAGATCCCTTCCTATAATAAATGTATAATAATGTCTCAGTGTCCGAGTGGATACGACGCCTGAACTGCTTACACAATAGTGTTTGGTGGTTCAGGTTCGAATCCGACTAAAGGCTGTAGAAATTTCGCACTGATGTGTCCCTAGGCAAGACACTTTAGACATTAGTGCCTACGCCAACCCAGCGGTATAATGGGAACCTGGCTTTGCTGGGGTAATGATAATAAAAGCGCTTAGAGTATGCTGAGCGTAGAAAAGCGCTATATAAATAACCAATATTATTATTATTATTATTATTATAATAACAAACACCTCGAAAAATACAGCTTGCCAACACATTGTTACTATCAATAATAGAAACGTCTAATAGAAGACACTAAAATGACCAAAGAAAGTGACGACAGTGTTCAGTATAAGTGAACGGACACAGACGGTGACTAAGTTTGCTTCAGTCGATTATAATCAAGATAGTCAAGATGGATTAATGATTTATCACATCCAAGCAGAAGTTAACTTCCAATAAACTTTAATTAGATTTAAATGTATAATAAATACTGTGTACCTGTTAATAAATTTCACACATATTCGATATAGTACATTATTAAAATGTATAAATTAGTATCTATAAAATCCTTTCTTCACATACCGAACACTGATAAAAGTTGACATAATGTAGCAAAATTACATACATCATTGCTTGCAAAGGTCACTTATCAGCGTTAAAGACCCTTGTTTATTTATGTAAACCACCCTCGTTACATAAATAAACTCGAATCATAACGCTGCAAAGTGCTACTTTGCACACAATAATGTAAATAGTTAATACGGCCGACGTTCTAATATCTATTAAATCACTCGTGCCGTAACGCCGCTATAAAGTGCCATTTTATGAACAATGTCGTATATAGTTACTGTAGTTCATCTTTTTTATATAGCTTTTCTTATATGTATAGCTTTAACATATTTGATTTATATAAATAACTTAATATGAACTTTAGATATAATCTCCAAACCAAATCAGCAAAAAATATAGTGCCGGAAATAAGTGTAAGAGATTTACAGATCAAGGCTATCTCTCACCAGCTATTTTGTGATTGGTAGATGACAGGCCTGTATGTAGAAAGGAATAAGATAATTAGACGGCATCACTTGCTCTTCTGCGTTATACGACAATGGCAGAGTAGTTACTGTAGTTACCATACATAGGCTGAAGCATGTGCTGTATGCACTGCACACTGTACAGTAGGCTTTACCAACATACTGTACATCAATTCAACTCTCTATGATTGTTGGTTTTGGGTGGTTATCTTATTGATCCTGGCTGATGCTGGCGTATCCGTGGCTATTATAAACATAGGATCTGCATTAGTTTTACCGCTGTAATTATTACTGCTATTATAATAGTTTGTTGTTCCGTTATTCGAGTTTAACGAATAACGGAGTTTAACGTAACGCAACACTAAACAGTTAGAAATATTTGATATTGCCAGTACTGTACTGTGTATTGACGTTATTCGTATTATTATTTTAGTGGATGCGATTGCTGGAATACTGTATCTTGTAGAATACAGTAGCAACATTTATAAATTACATACAGCAGGAAGCTACTTAAATAATTCAAGGGGGAGGGTCTTTTAAATAAAATACCAATTCGATTTAAAGTTAGGTTTAGTCGTTAAGGCTGAAGTAATAATGTCGTGTATTAAAATTAGAAATTAAAATCAAATTTTTTCGCAAAATTGTTGATAATAAGGTTCATTGAAAAATCAGACCGTTTCATACATCTTTACTATAGATATATGATGTAGTTTCAGTAGGGGCCTACAGTTGCAGTTGTATTGCATGCGCCATGACTTACAAATATGCTGGATAGTTTAGGTTTAACAGTAGAAAGCCATTTCTATAACAATTTACATCGTTATGTGAATGTGAAAAGCACTTTTCAATCTTAGAGTATGAATTGAGTATATTTACGTTTTAAGTACCACGAGGATCTTTTACACAAATACACATATAGATACACGCGAGGGTCTTTATAGCTGAAAACGGGGTTTTATTTCAATGGAGTGCGAAATTTTTATACTCTAGGCTTAAATGACGCCATTATAGAATTCCTACGGGTAAATATAAATAAAACTGTTATATAATGCTTTCTGGACGCCTGTTATTCTATATCGTATTACTGATCCTTGAATTTAATGTGCGTCAAACTTTATCGGCAAAACTCTCCAATCCCGAGGAGGAGGCTCTTCTTAAATACCACAATGAACTGCGTCGGACCCTGCCGTCCAAGGATGCGGCCGGGAGGGCGATGGAGAGCGCATCGAACATGATGGAAGTTGTATGGGACAACGACCTGGAAGTGTGGACGCAGGAGTACGCAAACAGGTACTATATTCTATATACTGTACTGTACGTACACTGTACTACTGTACGTCGTAGAATGGCAAAGGCTACTGACCGGACCCATCATTGTCATTTAAAGGAACAGGTTATTAAAGGAGGAGGTTATAGAGGCGGTTTTGGGGAAACCAAAACAATAAACGAAAGTTAACACATGTTGTAAGATTATGCAGGTTACTTAATTGTGGTAATATGGGTTCGGTCAATAATACACAAGTAAAATATTAATAAAATATAATGCTTCAATACCGTATTTAGAGGGTCCGGTCAATGGGTCCGGTTAGTAGCCACTTCTTCGTACAGTACGCACTACCCACAGAGACTAGACAAATACAGTCCCAATCCCAATAAACATTAACTTGGTCGTTTTGGCGGCCAAAATCACCAAAAAAATTTAGTGTATTCCTATGGGCTACTTGGTCGTTTTGGCGAAGCGATTTAACTCGAATCAGCTCAATCCAGACAGTCTGTCTCCTTGGCCATCCATTTGGTGGATCTGACTAAATGTCGGCTCGCTTTCATTTTTATTATTGACAGATTGTTAACTTACCCGGCGCTGAGCCTTGCAGTACTGGAGTCCGCCCACTAAGGCATTGATAGAGTACACAGTCTTATAAAAGGAGTTGAATGCGGCTTCGTTAAAGGAGGAGTATGTATAATAATCTGAACGTCCCGAAATTAATTTATGGACGTCCCGAAATTAATTTATGGACGTCCCGAAATTAACTATATGGACTTCCCGAAATTAACTTATGGACGTCCCGAAATTAACTTATGGACGTCCCGAAATTAAGTTATGGACTTCCCGAAATTAACTTATGGACGTCCCGAAATTAATTTATGGACGTCCCGAAATTAATCTATCAACCAATCAGAATCGTAATGAAATAACTAATTAATGGACATCGATAAATTAATTTCGGTATGTTAATTTCGGAAATTAATTTCATAATATTTTTTTTTATAATAAAAATTTTTTTTTATATTTTTTTACAATGTATATAATTCGCGGACACTGCGGGATGACTACAAAACAAAGACCCAATTATAAAGACCTGCATAATCTTGTTACATGTTTTAACTTTCGTTAATTGTTTTGAATCCCCCGTCACGCCTCTGTAACTTGCTCCTTTACTAACCTGCTCCTTTAAATAGCAATGGTACATAACGCTCATTGTGACCTGTACAAAACAAAGAGGTAAAGTCGCGTTACGTCCCAAAGAGCGTTAGGTTCCAAAGAGCTTTAGGTCCCATTGCCAGAGAGCGTGAGGTCACATTGCCATTTAAAGGACGAGGTTAGTAAAGAAGCAGGTTACAGAGGCGTGTTGGGGAACCAAAACAATAAACTAAAGTCAACACATGTGTTTTGTATTTGTACAGGTCTTTATTATTTGGGTCGTTGGTCTTTGTTTTGTTGTCACCCGACACTGTGGTGTTGCGTGGGGGCCACCAATCCACCCACCCATACTCAACTCCCAACTTCCTGGACACTAGGATACTGAGTGAAAGCGTCTGAAACTACTATAGGAACTCCATGACAGACTATGGGCTAGCGTCTAGCGACTAGGGACTGGCGCCCTTGAACATGTAAACTGTAGTACCTACTGTACCACCTACTTTAAAGTGACCTTTGGGACCAGCCCATTATTAGTGAGGTCGGCAATTCTCTTTATCCTGCCGCTCTCTTTGTATTACAATAGCATACAGCTAACCAATGGCAATGGTCTACCCCCAGTGCGGGAAAGACAAGCTGGCTACCATTGAAATGAATAGGGGAAGGATAATATGGTGTGTTCGTGTTCCCAATAAATAAACTTAATACTAAATACACTTCCAGTGAGCCAAGCAGTAGTGGCGGGTTAGCTCCAAAATGCCCATGTAGGATTTCTTCGAAAAAGGACCATGGTTGAGTTACGAGTTACAGTGAAAAAGTATTCATGATTAGATTTTGCTTTGCACAGGAGAAACAGAAACAGTACCTTCTTGTATAGTTAATATCTGTACATGTGTTAATTATTAGCGTTGGGCTTATTTCTATGTATTTTTGCCTGTATTCTATGTATGTCACGTGAAAACATGCTAGGCCACTAGCGTCCAGTTTAAAAAAATGAAAACAGGATTCACATTCCGAATTATCTACTAATTCCCCCCCCCCCCCCCCCCCCATGCACATTGCACACTCACCATATAGGCCCAAGTATGATTCACACATGACCTTACATAGCCATCACACCTCTCCTGAGCCACGGTAAGTAATATTAAATCCAGCGAACTTCTAATTAACTCCAGCGAAATTAATTATCAATATATTAATTATATTCAACGCAGATACACAGATAAAACACAATAATTATTTATTACATGGGAAAAAAAGTTAAAATGTTATCACTATTAATTATCGAGGCATTATATTTACCGTGTGCGAGCGAGGTTAATAAAGGGTCAAGAAAATATTGAAAATAAAAATGTTCTATGTTTACCTTACAAAATGAAAAATAAACGTGCGAAATTATTAAAACAGTCGAACGGAAACGGAACTGGTCGGGGGGGGGGGGGAATGTCCGGAAATCGAAGCCTTTTTCTATCTGCCAACATCCTGGGCTTTACTTACACTCAGCCTCTATTCACTGGCTGTGATTGACAAGCCAACTTGCCTCAGAAGTGAATGCCGCAATTTATATTTGGCCATTTTGGTCGTTTTGGCCGCCAAAATGACCAAGTTAATGTTTATTGGGATTGGGACTGTATACCTATACATATAGCAAACATTATTTTGGGCAAATTATAATAAAAAATAAATAAAACAGTTTAAATTAACTTGTTTTATAATTCATAATGATTATTATTATAAACATGAAATAGACGATGTTCAATTAATTACTTAAAAATAGAACGATTTACGATGTGACGAGAGACGGACATTGCCGAGAGCTGAGGCGTGGTAGGCCTACCTAACGCACGGAAAGTCGCAATTTCGGTTGAGGCCTGAGAAAATAAGAGAAAAGCGCATGAAAATATACAGGGTTTGTGTAGATTAAGTGCTGGAATCCGTGTGCTGTAAAGCTTGTAACGTTTGTGTTACCCGGCCAATGTGAAACTTAGACTCCGCGCTAGCAGAACTAAGTCATGTACACTACCTGCTCGCCGCGGCATGATTGGTCCTCTCTAATTGCAACAGCCCGGTGTGAGATCCAAGCTTCATTCGCGATCTGAGAGTCCTTGCCTCTGAGGGAGGTGGCATATCACTGCAAGAGTGATCCCTAGTTCCATAGAACAGGCAGTTTGGAAAGTATTTAGTAATGTGAATTTGAAACATCCTCATTATACAGTATGTGTGGAATTTTATTTTCCGATTTCATGTAACTAACTATAAATTTAATATTTTGATTGAAGTAGTATTTTACCGTCATGTTATTGAAAGAATTTTAAATTTACGAATCACTATAAACCAACTTTATTGTGCTCTTAAACTTAATAAATTTTAATCGTAACTCTTCCTAGTGGATTCATATTGAGTAAACATGTTCTGGAACACATCAGTTGATCAGTACGCTTCGCTTGTTACCGGGACAATATTTTTTTTCTTTCAGATGCGTTAACACTCACGGTTTGCCAACTAACTCAGCATCTTATAAGGAATATATAAAGAAACACACCGGTTTTATTGGACAAAACCTTCACTCACGGGCCGACAATGTTATCGAGGCTATTGACATGATGTATTTTAATGAAATTAAGTAAGTCAGTCGCATGTTTTTATCTAATTTAAATGTGTTTTAATTATTAAACAATAATATTATTTGAGTAGCACAAAAATAGAAATTAAATAAATATTTTTAAAAAAATGTATGGCTGTAATTATTTGGATTTAACGCATTTTATTAGGAATTAAAGCTTCACATAATTAATGAAAAATTCCTAGAGGGGTGTAGAGGAGTGGATTCATACCGAAAAAATATCTTCATTGAATATAGTGTATATTCAGTTCATAACAACTAACTACTCTATCTTTAGATAAGATGTTACATAATTCAATACAAGCACTAACTCTCCAGTTATGCGGTACTGGTATTCCCGGAATATAGTAGTGTCGTAATTCAGTGACATGCCCCCCAAAATATTCTACAAGTGATAATGATACTGATATAGTTTCACCTCCCTCATCCTTGCTGGATGAGTCGGGGTTTTTAATTTCGCTTTCATTCTTTAGCTGCAAGATCATAAAAAAGGTGTCTCCGTCGATATTGCACCAGTTACACTGCAGTTATTCTTCAACCTTATAGTGGGTTATTGGTACCATTCGAAAGCTGGACGTGCAAGGATTCCAAATATGTAAAAACATTTGAATTTGGTTTTGGGGAGAAATGGGCATTCGAATGCTGCATGTATTTGCTTTCGTTTCATAGACCATTTATTTTATTTCATAAATACGCCATATTCTGGAACATATTGATTTTTTTCATCAATCAATAAAAAGTGTGAATGTGAATAATCGATGGTAATTGATATTTTTTATATTTGATAAACCCTAATAATATATTAATTATAACAAAGTAATGTAGATTTTGTTAAATAATACGTTTTCATAGGAAGTACAATGGCAGAATATGGGAATGCAACCCTAATTACATGTCTTGCGGACATTTGACACAGATACTGTGGCACTCGAGCTACAAAATCGCGTGTGCTAGGGGAGAGACCTGCCACCAATTGGTGTGCCATTACTATAATGGAGGAAATATATTGAGATCGGATAAACCAGATCAGGTTGGTTTTTTGGTAGGGTTTAATTATCAGGTGATAATTACTTAACTAATTATGATATTAAAATGTTTATCTGAATGGGTGAGTTTAGTGGGGTGCTAATTAAAATAATAGTAAACCGGCGGAAAATCAAATCTCATCTTGTAGGAAATAAAAACAAAATAATCCGAATAGTTTAAGGAACAAAAAGTCGTCGATCCAGAGGAGATTCGAACTCCCGATCTTCAGCTCCGGAGGCTGACGCCTTATCCACTAGGCCACTGGACCAGTCGGCCACCGTCATATAAATATCGGTATAATACGATAATGTTATTAATTATATTGATTTGTGCCAGAAAATAATATCGTCAGACATGCAAATCTTTATGAAATAGCATGAAATTTGAAATAATAGGAGTGAGGTGGTGCCGGTGCCTGTGTGAGCCAGAATATTTTCGCTTTCATTCTTTAACTACAATTGTTTGAAAAAGGTGTCTCCAGCGATATTGCACCAGTTACACCGCACTTATTATTCAACCTTAATATTGATTTGTTGGTACTGTTAGAAATAAGCTGGCCGTGCAAGGATTCTAAATATTCTAAATATGTGTATCGCAATTTTAATTTCGTCATAAAATAGATGAGATATGAGCGTTTAAAAGTTGCATGGTTTTGCACCTACGGGAAGCTATTTTATTCTATTTAATAAATACACCATATTCGGGAACATTTCTTTAAACCATTCCGTAGCGCTAGGCAACAATGCAAGGAATACTATTATATCATACATAAACAAAAGGTTCCAGAATAGGGTTTAATTTGAATTTGGTTATCGTTGTCTGAGTTCATATTCTACCACGGCGCATCCGCCCCCATATAAGTTATGCGTGCAGCTCATTATGTTTGTTTTAATTTATTACATTTAATGCTACATTTATTGAATATATTTTAGTCAACCGACAGTATAACTATAACTATATTGACGTAGTGCAGAGTTACGAAACGTTAGCATCCACCATTATACCCACGCAACAGTTGGGTTAGGAGGACCCGGTCACACAATGGGCTTTCAACTTTAAAAATTCGAATAAAACTTATGGCCCATGTGAAGTATACCAATACATACTAGGGGGCGAATAGGCATAAAGAGCCGGGTGAAAAGTTAAAGCAATATCCTACAGTATTATATTACTGCAAACTATCCAGTTAAATACCCCTAATTAGGTTTAAATAGTTTAAATTATAGATCAAATTAGGCGCCAGCAAACACTACACACACCTATATAAGAAAGGTATAGCATGTTGTGCTCGAATCGCCACCAAAGTCAACCTACCAATGACTAACATGGAAACCGCTAGGAAATTATACATAGCTATTGTCCTTCCGACAGTAACATATGGTTGTGATATATTCACCACAAAAGATTAAAGTACGTGCCTTTTACTGGAAAATGTGGTGTGGAATCTCGAAATATGCCCGGTCCACCCCTATTCTAGAATCAATTGACAACGCTTCGAGCTCTGACACTAACTTGCGGGTTTAACAGGCTATCGGCGGCGATCAATGGCACAGCTAGTGTCAAACGGTTGCCACCATAAGCTATGTTCCACACCGAACTGCTGGTCACCTATCGATTCATGCATTTGCTGTTTATGCATTTGCCAAGCAACAGAAGCCACCCATTACATTACAATTGCACCTCATTTCCTCGTGGATTGTCGAAGCTGAAGGCTGCCCTGTTTTTAATGAACTATGAACATCAACATACATGATTTTTAACTCATTATTGTTTTATAAATTAAATTACTAGAATATTATTAATTTTAAAAAATTGTGCTGTTACTAAATAAATAATTAATTAATTTTACCACGAAAACCAAATTGTTTTGGTAATAAACGTGTACTCTCGATTCAAAAAGATAGATTTAATGTCAAAAATAACATAAAATAATTATTCTCGCTACGCTCGCGTTATATTCCTTTATTTTATAAACATTAACTTATAATGAATATTCCTATGAACTATATCATCATAAGGGAAATCAATTTGGCGAGCTGACGCCACGCAATCAGGAATTTACGCAAACCCGACAAACAAATAGAAAGTGAGATTTTACATAAACTGGAAGTTACGCAAACGCGACATTACACAAATAAATAGAAAGTGAGATTTTACATAAACTGGAAGTTACGCAAACCCGACATTACACAAATAAATAGAAAGTGAGATTTTACATAAACTGGAGGTTACGCAAACCCGACATTACACAAATAAATAGAAAGTGAGATTTTACATAAACTGGAAGTTACGCAAACCCGACATTACACAAACAAATAGAAAGTGAGATTTTACATAAACTGGAGGTTACGCAAACGCGACATTACACAAATAAATAGAAAGTGAGATTTTACATAAACTGGAAGTTACGCAAACCCGACATTACACAAATAAATAGAAAGTGAGATTTTACATAAACTGGAGGTTACGCAAACCCGACATTACACAAACAAATAGAAAGTGAGATTTTACATAAACTGGAAGTTACGCAAACGCGACATTACACAAATAAATAGAAAGTGAGATTTTACATAAACTGGAAGTTACGCAAACCCGACATTACACAAATAAATAGAAAGTGAGATTTTACATAAACTGGAGGTTACGCAAACCCGACATTACACAAACAAATAGAAAGTGAGATTTTACATAAACTGGAAGTTACGCAAACGCGACATTACACAAATAAATAGAAAGTGAGATTTTACATAAACTGGAGGTTACGCAAACGCGACATTACACAAATAAATAGAAAGTGAGATTTTACATAAACTGGAAGTTACGCAAACGCGACATTACACAAATAAATAGAAAGTGAGATTTTACATAAACTGGAGGTTACGCAAACCCGACATTACACAAATAAATAGAAAGTGAGATTTTACATAAACTGGAAGTTACGCAAACGCGACATTACACAAATAAATAGAAAGTGAGATTTTACATAAACTGGAAGTTACGCAAACCCGACATTACACAAATAAATAGAAAGTGAGATTTTACATAAACTGGAGGTTACGCAAACCCGACATTACACAAACAAATAGAAAGTGAGATTTTACATAAACTGGAAGTTACGCAAACGCGACATTACACAAATAAATAGAAAGTGAGATTTTACATAAACTGGAGGTTACGCAAACGCGACATTACACAAATAAATAGAAAGTGAGATTTTACATAAACTGGAAGTTACGCAAACGCGACATTACACAAATAAATAGAAAGTGAGATTTTACATAAACTGGAGGTTACGCAAACCCGACATTACACAAACAAATAGAAAGTGAGATTTTACATAAACTGGAAGTTACGCAAACGCGACATTACACAAATAAATAGAAAGTGAGATTTTACATAAACTGGAGGTTACGCAAACGCGACATTACACAAATAAATAGAAAGTGAGATTTTACATAAACTGGAAGTTACGCAAACGCGACATTACACAAATAAATAGAAAGTGAGATTTTACATAAACTGGAGGTTACGCAAACGCGACATTACACAAATAAATAGAAAGTGAGATTTTACATAAACTGGAGGTTACGCAAACGCGACATTACACAAACAAATAGAAAGTGAGATTTTACATAAACTGGAAGTTACGCAAACGCGACATTACACAAATAAATAGAAAGTGAGATTTTACATAAACTGGAGGTTACGCAAACCCGACATTACACAAACAAATAGAAAGTGAGATTTTACATAAACTGGAAGTTACGCAAACGCGACATTACACAAATAAATAGAAAGTGAGATTTTACATAAACTGGAGGTTACGCAAACCCGACATTACACAAACAAATAGAAAGTGAGATTTTACATAAACTGGAAGTTACGCAAACGCGACATTACACAAATAAATAGAAAGTGAGATTTTACATAAACTGGAGGTTACGCAAACGCGACATTACACAAATAAATAGAAAGTGAGATTTTACATAAACTGGAGGTTACGCAAACGCGACATTACACAAATAAATAGAAAGTGAGATTTTACATAAACTGGAGGTTACGCAAACGCGACATTACACAAATAAATAGAAAGTGAGATTTTACATAAACTGGAAGTTACGCAAACGCGACATTACACAAATAAATAGAAAGTGAGATTTTACATAAACTGGAGGTTACGCAAACGCGACATTACACAAATAAATAGAAAGTGAGATTTTACATAAACTGGAAGTTACGCAAACCCGACATTACACAAACAAATAGAAAGTGAGATTTTACATAAACTGGAAGTTACGCAAACCCGACATTACACAAACAAATAGAAAGTGAGATTTTACATAAACTGGAAGTTACGCAGTTTTACGCACGTTTGTTACGCACGTTTTTCGACACAGGCTAACTCTGACTCTGTCTGACAAGGTCACACACAAGCTATCAAAGATTAATCATGTCTATTATGATTATTAATAAATTTGAATTTTAATAAATTTTTAACTAATTAATTAATCAAATTTAATTATTATTATTAATCATAGGATTATATATCTATATACAAACTACTGAAGTGTAGGCCAATGTTACCGGAGACCGCATCTGTCTGGTACTGACTGTCAGGCTGCAGTTAAGTTTTCCTTCTGTGCCTGTTGCGCCATCAGCGTAACAGAAATAGAATTCTATAGAACGAAAAAGAATAGCCAATAATAAAAAGCCAATGAAATGAGATTGAGATTAATAAACCAATCATACAGTCCACAGGCTGTTGCGCTGTTGCTGTTGCTGTTGCGCCGTTGCGCTGTTGCTGTTGCTGTTGCGCCGTTGCGCTGTTGTGCCGTTGCACCGTTGCGCCGTAGCGTTGTTGCGCTGTTGTGCCGTTGCGCTTTTGCGCCGTTGCGCTGTTGCGCAGTTTTCCTCAAGCACCGGCCCAGTACGGACTTTTGTACTTAAACAATGGCGATGTATTTGTTGCATTATACTGTACAATACATCAAACTAATTTTCTGAACTAACAAACGAATAATTGCTAATTTGCATATACAGGACTGTAGTTATATATTGCATTTGCATATAATTAATTACAATTGTTTTAATATTTTGCTCCCAAGTTTGTTAAAATTGTATTTGTAAACCCGCGGGATCTAATTGTACGGAGTCATTAGAGCTCGCGGGACCTAATGACTCGGTACATTTAGGTCCCGCGAGACATAATGGCTCGCGGGACCTAATGACTACAACTCGAAAGTTGGACTTGACAAACTGGACGTTTCGCAAACGAGACGCTATGCAAACAAGACGTTGTAGGATTTACCCAAAGAGGACATTTACAGTAGCTAACGTGTCAATTTTCGCCTAAAATGTTGAATAACTTCAGTTTATGTTCAGATGATGGTATCCATGTATATGGTATATTTGGTGTCCTTGCATGGCCAGCTTTCTATCAGTACCAACGAATCAATATTGGATTCAAGAACAACGAAAATTATAATGCTGACTCACCCAGTGGAGAGGGAGGCGAAACTGTCACCGTAAAAAGATTTGTAAACACATTGTGATTTTTCTTGAATTTTTCCACACCCCTCGTGTGTGCTTTACAGGGTATATGGTAGACTGCTAGGACTCGCTGTTTGGACGTGGGTAAGACGGTATGCAAACAGGGCCCTATGACAACGATACATTACGCTAAATTTAGAGCTATTTGTCAAACGTCCTGCTTGCGTTACGTAACGTTTTTCGTAGGCATTTTCGTTTGCCTAAATTCCCGTTTGCGTTCCGACTGTCTCCCATCAATTTCCTCTCAATTTACCGCCTAATCTTCCCAACGTATCCATATCCCTCCCCCTCCCCCTCCCTCATAATTTATATACTTCATTGTGTTTGTATAGCCCTACCATACCGCACCCGTGTGTTTTTCATGCTTGTATATGAAATTCGATTGACACTAGGAGACACTTCGTTAATGCAAACGACCGAAACGGGTGCTGTTTCCCCAAATAGAGAAGCTTATACATAAACATTTTAATATTTAATATATATTTAGATATAAATTATAATAATATATTATTCTAATAATGTTAATTAATAGGGGGTTGTGGGGGCTGCTCTGGGTGGAGTGGGGGGGGGTGTTTGTTTGAAGAATGTAGCATGTTACTATATAGGCGAGTCAATCTAGCCGAAAAAGGGTGTCAACCCATAACAAATTCGCAATTCATCCAAACCAATTTATTTATTCTACATTACCTTGTTAACACCCCCAAAAAAGTCTGTAAAAATATATTATGCGGATCACCTTCAATTTCCTGTTTCTTTCCTTAGCAACATGGATTTTACATAGCAACAAGGGGGTCTATTGGTGGGATTTGTCCCAAATTTGGTACAGTCAAACTTTTCTCTAATGATTATCAGTTGACTGAAGTATGCACTTCTATATGGTTACCAATTTAGTTTCCAGAGCAACGGAAATTTGTCTAATAATTTAGCCATTTTTAATACCAATTTTGCTGGTACAATATAAGAACCTTATTTACACAACTTCTCTACTAAACGGGTGGATGTAACCTCACCCATCGGATTTAGCGACCTCAAAAAGCCTTATCCCCAAAAAATTTATTCGTTATATGATAAACTATTGTGGTTTTCAAACTAAAACAAATAAATAAATTACATCTAAAATCAATAGAGCAATAAGAATTTGAGTATGTGAAAAATGTTCACTAACATTAATGGAAATTATGAAATTTCCTTGCAGTGGAATTGTATAATTTATTTACAACGGTTACCTTAATAAATCGTGAAGTTTTAGATATATTTAAAAATTTGATGCGACTTCTGGTTTCCGAGATATAGCAATTAATGTGTAACACGCCAGTGTAAATATTACTAATTTCCCATTGAATCACAGCTTATTGTGAAATTAATTAAATTATTCTGGAACATCACCAATTTGCTACTTACTTTTCCCTACTGTTCCTTTTGTTTAGCTTGTGTTATGCAAATTTACGCAGAATTTCCATGAATAAACATATTATCCGCAAAATAAAACTTTATAGACTTTTTTTTGGTCATTAATAAGGTAATATAGAATCCAAAATGTGTGGTTCGGATTGATTGCGAAATACTTATGGTTTTTTTGCTAGATTGACTCGACTAATACAGTCCAAAACAAATAAGAAATTCCCCTCATTTTTTAAGATGACTTCCCTCTAACTGTCTGAGAGCGATATCTTCCTTTCCACTGTTGAATTTTAATAAATTTTATTTCTCACATAGACGAAGCGACCATATCGACCAGGCCCAAGCTGCTCCTGGTGTCCAACCAATAGCCGATGCGCAGACAGGTTGTGTAAATTATTTCCAGGGGAATTCGAACCAATAGAACGAGAAGAAATCCAACCTTGCGTTAATGATAACACCGCATGCGATATGTGGGCTGCTGGAGGTGAATGTCAGAATAACCATGATTATATGAAGAAACACTGTTACAAGTCTTGCGGTTCGTTAGTCCTCTTATACTCACATAACTATTCTCATCCTTCTGTCTAACTGTAAGGTATAACTTTACAGTGTTCTGATCCTAGTAATTTGTGTCAGGAACGAATGTAGTGATGGTGATTAAAAATATTTCCAAGCGGATCTATATTAGGGGGGGGGGGGGGGGGGGGCAGCTTGTCTCCAAAATGTAAGCCAGCCCATTAATTCCGCGTTAAATTAATTTAAAATTATATCATCCCGCGTAAAATTATTTGTCTCCTTCTGACTGAATACGCAAAAATTAAAATAGTAATTTGTGAATGTTATCAATGAAGCACAAAGCATATGTTTTCTTCGTCGCTGATTTCATTTGTGACATCAGTTTTTATGTTTGGAAAAATCTAATCTGCCTGTCTATCTGTCAGTAAAAATGTCCGTTTGTCTGTTGGTTTGTACGTCAAAATACACGACATTGCTAAAATTGTCGCTATGGGGTTCGCCACCATCTGTAAACTTTGTAAACCTTTGTAAACCCTGCCATACTTTCATATTTAGGATTATGTAAGGATGCACCTACTGAGGAAACAGCGTGTACGGACATCGACGGTAACTGCGACGGCTACGCGAACCAGGAGTGCGACAGGAACCCGGCCTACATGCACAACAACTGTCGGAGTACGTGCGGAATCTGCGGTTCCGCGGAGACGGTGTGCGAGGACCGGGACGAGCGATGCGACCTCTACGAACCCGCCGAGTGCTCCCGCAACCCCGACTATATGCATCTCTACTGCCGTCGGACGTGTCGCATCTGTATCGACGAGAGAGACCGCGATGTGTGCGTCGATAAAGATAGTAAATGTAAAGATTACGGTGACGATGAATGTTCCCGCAATAGCGACTACATGCACGAGCACTGTATGAAGTTCTGCAAACTCTGTAAACCAGGTACGAGTGACGAAGATGCCGCCACTTCAATCAGCGCCAATGCCATCGCTATTGTCGGTATAGCGATAATTTATATTTTAGTAAAATAAAATAAAATATTTAACTTAATAAAATGCAACTTGGATAATAACTTGGAGCGTTTAAATAAATTTCTTATATAGCAAATTAAACTGATTTAATGTCATATACAGTATTATGTAATTGGAGTTAATAATATCTTGCAACTAACAAGGGCAATACTTACCTACCTATAATAACTACAGTACATTTATATTTTTATTTAAATAAAAAAACGTAGCACTGTATTTCACGCCGGCGCGAGTGGGAATATTTCCACGAACGAGTGTAGTGAGTAAGTGAAATATGAAGCGAGTGCCTGGAAGTATGAAATACGGGTACTTTATTTATTGAATATGTCGTTTATTTTTAAGTTTCGAAGTTTTATTAAATATAAATCGATTTTTATACCGGTACCGTACCGTTAACAACTTATGTAGCATGTGCTGTCTGCAGCTTAATCAGGCTTACTAGGTGTAGTTAGCGCAGATAGGGGGGCATTTTCGACACAATAAAAATCTATAATAATAACAATATTATAATAATAATAAAACAATAAAAATAAAAATCTCTCAACATGGCAAATGCAACGCGAATAACAGCTGAATATTCCCAAAAATAATAACTGTAACATGTTTTTTTGACTTTAGTTTATTGTTTTGGTGCCGCTGAAACCTGCTCCTTTCCCTGCATTTAGAATTCAACAACATTAATACGCCGAGATGGCATTTGCGTCCAGTTCCCCCTGTCTCAGTCACCGACAGAATGAGTGACACAGGTCCCCCTCGGTATGGTACCGGTAACAACTTAAGTACAGTATCTCTGTGATGTCTGCATCTGTGATGAATGAATTACTGTTAGGCCTACCTCAGCCTAACCATAGAATAGGGTACAAACATACTGAAAGAATACTGGTACTTTATTTCAGGCCGTGATATATAGCAAGCACTCCATTGTCCATCATTGAGTTTACATTTTTTCACGGGGTATTTCACGCTGACTTGTGAAAATGATACTAATTTAACTTGGTATTAAACTCATTTATTTGGGTTATACAGTATATAGGTAAATTAGATTCTAAATTCTGGAAAACATATATTATAATAAGCTTTCTAACTTAATTTTCACTGCTCCCTTTCGATGTGAAGAAATATTTCACTCATATGTTTATACTGTATATCGCATGTTTTAAAAATTTCTCGACCATAGAAAATAAAATTATACTACAGTATATTTAATATTATGCAGTAGGGCCTACACTACAGTATATTTGTTTATTAAAACTAAAATTACATTAACTACCGGTAACTGCTCTTAGTAATTATATATTACATAGGTTTAATAAATAATCGTTGTTTATCCTTTTGGACTGGTATTGGTAGATATATGTATTGGACTTGAGGAGCAGTATTAATTACAGTATTACAGTAGTGAGGATTTGAATTTCTCCTAATTGATATATTTGCTAATTGTTTGATGATATTTCCTGAGCCACAGCGAGATCAATTTTAATAAAATTATAAAAGTGAAATGCTTAAAGTGCCACTTATTTGTGAAAAATTAAGGTATGTGTATGTTGTGCATAAGTTCATAAGAAATGTTGTGCATAAGAAATCAATATCGACCCCAGAACCGACCGATAGAAATAACGGTCCCCAGAATGGGGGTTGTACAAAGAGGGGTGTATGTATGTATGTATGTATGTATGTATGTATGTATGTATGTATGTGTATGTGTATGTTGTGCATAAGTTTCTAGAGACTGCAAGATTGCAATCTTATTCAATTTTATATATCTATTAAATTATTTTTCAATTTATATCGCTAATAAATGGAACCGTGGGTCACGAACGGTAATCGTTGCTTCGAATCTCAGACATTTCGTAATAATTTTAGATACATTGCGTTATTATATAATTTAATGTGTAGGCTATTCAAATGTCGTTATATGACTATTTAGTATGACGTGGGGTGATATACTGGACACATACATAGTAAACGTATGGCGTGTATGGACGGACATAACGACATGATCGCTGAATTATTCTCACACAAATAAATATAATTATATAATATTTTGTAGCTTTTTTTTTAAATTTATATATTGAATTTACAAATTTAAATTCATTCTGTTAGAAGTGATTGTAATTTAATGAACAATATAATATAGATAGGCCTAATATATTATACTGTAGGACATTGTGTGCTGACAGTATACAAAACATTGATTTTACTTTATTTCTCCTAAAAGCGTTGCCCATAGCATTGATTATACATTATTTAGTTATGTGATTCTCTTGAATTAAAATTATATATATTTATTTAAACTTTTGATTAATTTCGTTCATTAATTATTAACCATTTAAAATAGCTCACCGAAACACGTAGCCTTTCAATGTGCCAAATCAGTAGGCTATTTTCCAAATAAAATGTTGTAAATGATTTTTAATTTATCAATTTAATTTTCAAAAGCCAAGTGAAGTTAAATAAAGCACACAAAATATAAAAAACTCGTTTGAAATAATAAAAATAAAATTTACTTTCGAGATTTTATTTAGTTCAATTGATTATTCTACTAAATATAGTAGGCCTAAACTATCAATGAGAGTCGAATATGCATCAGTTAATTAGACTAGGTATACTTTTATTGTTGATTACAATGCTGTTAATTAAATACTAAATTTACTACATTATGTTGTTTCTACTTTGTTGCTATTAAATGCAGTTATTTTTTAATGTTAAAAATTATGTATGTGAATGTAATTAGCTTAATAATTTAATTTATAATTAATCAGAATTATTACTGCACAATTTCTCCAATACACCACAAAAGTCAACAACATAATTTATAAATTATGGGTATACTGCACAAAGTCATAAATAAACCCTAATTAATTGTTACCCAGGAACGTACTAATATACTGTAGCACAGAACAGATTTGGTATGATTATATTGATAATTAATAAACAGTTTATATCGTAGTGATTGGTCGGTCATCGTCGTCAACTTTGATTATTACACTGAGTTGCTAGGTAACCATATTTACTGATTACTACACCAAGCTTCGCAGTCGCACGTTCTGGCAACTGTAACATCTAAGAAAGTGTCGTATTTCTGCGTTTCGAAACGATTTGCGTAATTCGACCCGGTGGTCCTAGAGTGTAACGCGGTGTCGTAGAGATGGGACTCAAAAGTGGATGTAGGTTCGCAAAAGAATCCCACTAATAAATGGAAAATATATTATACTTATAATATTATATAAAATACGGAGAGTAACTTTTTACCTAAAATGCCGCCTTTAACATTCTAACAAATTTTAGGACCATGTTCATTATGGAGGCACTGTGACGCCTTTAGACAAATAAAACTTAACCACAAGGGGCGCAAAGTGTCTCCTTCACTGATTCTAACCCCCAGGGCGACAGGGTGCCTGTCGCCTTTATCTATTGGGACTGCTAATGGACTTCATATTTGTGTTGGGCGGGAAAAAACTTCTCCAGGAAAGTTAATTTAATATTACTGGACTCTAAATTACGTGACGTGTTCATTGTTTACATTTTATACTTCTTATTCGAAGGTGAATGGATGATATACAGTATACTAAGCCCGTTTTCCAAATGTTGGGTATACACCATGTCCTGGAATATAGTGTCGTTATTGAGGTACCTGGACCCCACCCCCCTCCCCCCAAAAAATTTTTTCTACAAATCTTAATGAGATTACATGAAATTTGAAACAGAGATAGTTTCACCTCCCTCCTCCTTGCTGGGTGAGCCGGAAATTCTATTTTTGCTTTCAATCTTTAGCTACAAGCGTTTAAAAAAGGTGTCTCCGTCAGTATTGCGCTAGTTACACCGCAGTTATTCTTCAACCTTATAGCGATTTTTTGATATTGTCGGAAAGATGACCATGCAAGGATTTCTATTGCGTCCAATCTCCCCCCCCCCCCCCCCCCCCCCTACCTGCTCTACTCACCGTTGTAATCCTACGAAGCATATCAATACAATTAATATTTACATACCTCGGACTGTCTCTCCAAGAACTTCGTTGCACACTTCCGGACAGGTCAGTAAAGGAATCCCAGAGTAGCAAGTGTTATCAACCTGATTCAAGGCGGTTACCTCAACAACTAAGTGTTTGGATTCCAGACTGCAGCCCTCCTCTTCACAGCGTTCCGATTTAACGAGCCAGGCGTGAATGAAAGCGGTTGGTTGGTGGACAATCAGTTGGTTGGGGAGACTCAAATCGTCCTCTTGGATACCATTCCAGTTGCCAAGGAGACCACACAGTGACGAGTGGAACATTGGGGCAATCTAGAAAGTATTGAAAATAGTGAATACAATACAAAACCAGCTACATAGCTCCTGGTTGGTCGTTGATGGATGCTTAAACATGTAAAAGTTTTGAACGATCTGTAAATTTCAATACATATTACAAGGTCATCAATGATTCTATTAGAAAATAAATTATAAATAAGTAATTTAATGTCATCAACAGCTTGTAATTCTCCAACATTTTTGCTAAACCGGTTTCAACCTCTATGGACATATTTCGGAATACCATTGTGATGACAAATTGCTTTCGACTTGAACTTAAAAATTATTACAACTATTTATGGATAATAACTTTAGTAATATATATTTACATAATGATATTTGAGCGTGCTGAAATGAAATCAGCAGCGTTCAATATCAACTCAAATCTCTTCATCTCTTAATTATATATCTAAATTTGTAATAATTGATTAAGAAATTCTAACAACACAGCTTAAAGTTATTGCACATTTTATCGTTTGCTGTTGCTTGCACTGGTACAGTCTGCTGGTTGGTGTTAGGCCCTACCCTAATCATCTGTATTATTTATCATCTTGCGTATTAAGTAATATTCTAGTTTGGGAGTAAATTACATTACCCTTAGTTTATTTGTGTGTATAAAGTAGATTTTAAACTTACCTTAAGTGTCACAGTCTGTAAAGCCTGGGGTTCATATTTGACTAGGAGTCCAATAGAAGGCAAGGTTACGGTTATTACGGGGCCTTCCTTAACGATTTTGGCCATAACAATTGGGACGGTGAACTCGTTGGTGATGCTGATTGGTTGATCGTTGACTTGGACAGTCAGCTGGGGCAATAACTTGATGAACCTATTTTATTGTTAGATAAAAATAGTATAAAATCATATTTGGTTTTAATTGTAAGATATAGACTACACAGTCGCCTGATGTAGCGAGTACGTAACTATAACTGCTTTAAATTAATATACATAATACAAATACTTTCAGTTTGTCTCCCTTTATTGATCGGACATAATCAAGGCTTTCATTTATCAGTGAGGAACTATTATTTTACTCAAATGTTTCCACAATTTTGTGATACGTACTAAACGATACTAAAAGTTGTCCTCAATAATGCCTAATATTACAAAACTTCAGCTAACGTGTCTTTGATGCGGATTTCCAGGGCTTGTTTCATTGATTCCTCGTTTTGACGATAGATTAGAATAGCGAACTGAGGTTGCGATGTGCATTCTTTAGTGAGAACGAATTTGCATTTAGGTGGAAGTTCCATGGGTAATCGTAGGCCATCGAATGTCTCTATGAAATTCTCCTCAACTTTACCGAATGCTGCAATGATACGTTACAGTATTAATAACTCTCATAATAATTAATTAGCACAATTACAGGAAACATTTTTCCACGTAACAGTCAGTGTGTAGGAACGGAGCCCCTATAGGGACATTCTGAAAAAAAATATCTGGAGCGTTCTAGATAATTTATTAAGAGCGCTCTAGATATTATTACTCAGTTTTTACTATCTTCAACGACTAGCCTATTTAATTAGATTCTTGAAGTACTTTATGGCAATTGGTAAGTTAATATAAGATTAATACAATGTAAGCATCATATACTTAAGGATATCTTTGAACTGAACGTTCGAAAATTATTAATAATCAAATACAAAACTTTAATATTAATGATGATATTAATGTCTTACTTTGTAGTTTCTTGGTATGATAATCAAAGAATCTGTTCAAGTAGTTCCATGAGAACATCGATTCATCAGTTACGAGATCCTCTGCCCACAGACTGGGGGTCAACAATTCCGTCAGGAGGGTGGTATCGAAGAATGGCATACTGAATGGCAGCTCAATATCGTGTTTCCTTGCTGTTTCATCTGGTAGGTTGAACTCTACATCAAAGGTTCGAGGAGAGGTGAAGTGGACTGTAGTTTCGAGTTTATTCGGGATGTTGGTTGCTTTCTTGGTTATGAAATAACGTTCGAGTACGTAGTAAGCCATGTAGGTGTATCTAAACAGATAATTAACAACTTAATTAATATGAATGGGGCAAAAATTATTGCTTTTTATATTGACTAATGCAATAAATTTATATATTGCACAAAATTATTGCATTTAGATAAAATGATGATTATACTGTATTAATACTGTATATTGTTTCATAGGTAGGTGTGGACATTTCAAGTACCTACCTATATGTTATTCAACTAAAACCTTTTACGAAAAAATCCATCAGAGAGATGAGTATCGCTAATTGATATTTAATTGATAATTCTTATAAATATTAAATCAAGTGTGAGCTAATTGGGAATGGTTCATACGGCGGAATAATATATTTTATAGGCCTTAATCTGTTAAATCCCAGAGGGCGGTGTGATCGGAGTTGGATGACGATCACGCATAGATCGATGTTTTATTCAACGTAAATTTGTCTGTTGAAGTTTTCTATTGAGTTTGCAATGTAGTAGAAAATTTCTGCTTTTTAAAATAAAAATGCGTTTACTGAATTGTTTATTCTTATGCGGTTATACGATTTAATCTGATCCTTACCCTAGGGCGGTATTATTATAATTTTTTTTCGTTAGAACTTCGGAATTGCGCTTTTTTTTTGCCGATTTTAATTTCTTGTTTTAACATGTTGTCAGGTTCTTTCCTATCTTAGCCTGTTGTCAGGTTCTTTCCTATGTTAGCCTGTTGTTAGGATCTTTCCTATGTTAGCCTGTTGTCAGGTTCTTTCCTATCTTAGCCTGTTGTCAGGTTCTTTCCTATGTTAGCCTGTTGTCAGGTTCTTTCCTATGTTAGCCTGTTGTCAGGTTCTTTCCTATGTTAGCCTGTTCTCAGGTTCTTTCCTATGTTAGCCTGTTGTTAGGATCTTTCCTATGTCATCCTGTTGTCAGGTTCTTTCATATGTTAGCATGTTGTCAGGTTCTTTCCTATGTTAGCCTGTTCTCAGGTTCTTTCCTATGTTAGCCTGTTGTTAGGATCTTTCCTATGTTAGCATGTTGTCAGGTTCTTTCCTATGTTATCCTGTTGTCAGGTTCTTTCCTATCTTAGCCTGTTGTCAGGTTCTTTCCTATGTTAGCATGTTGTCAGGTTCTTTCCTATGTTAGCATGTTGTCAGGTTGTTTCCTATGTTAGCCTGTTCTCAGGTTCTTTCCTATGTTAGCCTGTTGGCAGGTTGTTTCCTATGTTAGCCTGTTGTCAGGTTCTTTCCTATGTTAGCCTGTTGACAGGTTGTTTCCTATGTTAGCCTGTTGTCAGGTTCTTTCCCATGTTAGCCTGTTGTCAGGTTCTTTCCTATGTTAGCATGTTGTCAGGTTCTTTCCTATGTTAAACTGTTGTCAGGTTCTTTCCTATGTTAGCCTGTTGTCAGGTTGTTTCCTATGTTAGCCTGTTGTCAGGTTCTTTCCTATGTTAGCCTGTTGGGAGGTTCTTTCCTATGTTAGCATGTTGTCAGGTTCTTTCCTATGTTAGCCTGTTGTCAGGGTCTTTCCTATGTTAGCATGTTGTCAGGTTCTTTCCTATGTTAGCCTGTTGTCAGGTTGTTTCCTATGTTAGCCTGTTGTCAGGTTCTTTCCTATGTTAACCTGTTGTCAGGTTCTTTCCTATGTTAGCCTGTTGTCAGGTTCTTTCCTATGTTAGCCTGTTGTCACGTTCTTTCCTATGTTATCCTGTTATCAGGTTCTTTCCTATCTTAGCCTGTTGTCAGGTTCTTTCCTATCTTAGCCTGTTGTCAGGTTCTTTCCTATGTTAGCATGTTGTCAGGTTCTTTCCTATGTTAGCATGTTGTCAGGTTGTTTCCTATGTTAGCCTGTTCTCAGGTTCTTTCCTATGTTAGCCTGTTGTCAGGTTGTTTCCTATGTTAGCCTGTTGTCAGGTTCTTTCCCATGTTAGCCTGTTGTCACGTTCTTTCCTATGTTATCCTGTTGTCAGGTTCTTTGTTATGGTAGCCTGTTTTCGTTTTCAGGTTATAATACTTTCACTTGTGTATTTTTAATTTTTAGACCAAGTAGTTTCACTAATGTATTGTAGCAGCTTTTTCCTGTCCCGTGAATTCGCATTTTTGGTTCCTGAATTCGTGGGTTTGAGCCCTGCAAGTAGACCAGGGAATGCAGGGAGTTCCATGGTTCGTATCTGCCTTGCATCCTTAAATCTTCTCTAAATGAGTTCCAGTTTCCTCTGAGGAGTATAGTTCTGGGGGGAGGGGGGGGGGGGGGGGGGATATGTAAGCAAGTCGTCTTACGTGTGCGTATTCCCTTGTAGTGGCTGCAGAAAACTTTTGGTTTATTTTAAGAAACTATACCGTTAGGGAGTATGGAATATTACATGGAAAATATAATTATAAAACTGACAATAAATATATAGATGAACGAATAACATTATGTATCACAGTCAATATGTGAATGAAAATAGTAATAATTATAAAACTCACTTATTCATAAATGTAGGGAATACGAAATTTTTCTTCGTCATCATTTTCAATGTTTTTGATTCTGGAATAATGAGAACATCGGTAACTAATTTGTTTTGGCAAGTATTTCCGAAAGCGAAGGTAAACGTGAACTTTGTGAATGGTTCCGGTACAGTGAAAGAAACACATTTCTTAGTGGTGGTTGTGCTATCTGCAACAACAATCACAGGGAATTATAATATTTAAGATTAATAATTTGACCACAACCGTATTTTTATTAGGGCAGTTGATTACAATTGAGCACTGCATGACAATAATATATATAGAGTAACCTAAAGTTTTTTTGATGGTTCTTATAATATAAATAGGAGTATGTGGATTTAGAATTGACCACTTATCATTAGGGATTTTTCCCTGTGATCATTCAAACATAGTCGGCCAGAAACTGTTTAATGTCTTATCTATTACCTACCTATTAGGAGTTTAACACCTATGGCAATGGTTTCTCATGGGATTAAATTGACTTATATTTTACATGTATTCTATACTACTTAAACTTGCAATTAAAAATGCATCATCAAAGGAGCCGACATCGTATGGAGCTCTTTGATGACAATTTTCATTTTGGTCTCAGGAGACTAATTTATGCTGTTAATGTGAAGATGTAGTGAATTGAATACGGCCTTTCTATTTGTGGAATGGTGTTTTCAATAAGCTGAAACCCGGCGTATATGTATTATTATACAATATGAATTAATTTGTATGCAATAATTTTATCGAATCATACAAGATTTACTATTGCTTGCCCCGATAGAGAAATACCAGTAATAATTAATTCAATAGATAGCTGGCGCAATGTGGAGTAGACTGATGTCAAGGTACTTACAGGTATCAAAAGGGGAAACTTCAACTTCCATACCGTGACGAAGCTGCTCAGGAAGTTTGAACTTTAACATAAATCCCTTTTGTTCGGTAGAATCACGAAGTTTCAATTTGTAGAATTCCGTTTCCTTGGTGAGTTCAATGACAACAACGCGATCAGTATTGTACTCAACTGGAAATAACAATAATTACTGTATAGTATTAAGTAATTCCAATTATAATTTCCAAATACATATAACTCTATAATACAATTCCATTACTGTATAATTTATTCATTTTTTCTACATGCATGATCTATAACATTCATTAACATTTAAAGTTTGAATAAATATTTATAAATAGGACTTTGGGTGAACGAGACCGATTGGTTATCGACTAGGGGTCTGAAGATATGAGCCGTTCGTTGGTAACAAATTCACGTTTTCCATTTCAATTGTTATAATGTTGTCCTCTGTAAATTACATATTTACTATGATACCTAGAGGCCTAGTCGTTTGAATTTATTTAATTATTCGCCACGAAGTGAAGCAAAAAACCTTACCGGTCCGGTAGATAATGCAAAGACAAAAACTTGTGAAAACTAAAAACAAATACAAGGGCAGTTTAATCAAATATAGCATTTACCTGCAGTATTAATCTGGCACGGTATGATAGATAATGCCCCTGATTTTATTAAGATGTTTAACCTAGAAGGAATAGCGGCGGCAACCTATGGGAACTATGGTATTAGATCCTATGGGAACAAATGGAACTAAAATTCGGGATGAATAATACTAATCATTGATAATAATACACTTTAGTTTTACCTGGATCAATGTAGAACTTCAGATCAACTAGTCCTTTAGGTTCCTTGAAGATAGAAATGTCTCTATTAATTAGTTGCCAATCAAATGGCATCTCACCACGAATTCCAAATTTCAATCCCATCATTTTAAAGTAGGGAACAAAGTCCAACGGTGTTTGGTTGGGGAATTCTGGGTAAATGATCTGGTGATCTTCATTAAAATGAAACAAATTCTCGGTTATTCCTTCGACCTCCAAAGGTTGTTTGGTAAACTTCAAAAGTTCATCTCTAAAATGAAAAATTTGGTTGAAAATTATGTTTTCAAATAATAATTATATTTCATATAATAAGGATCTTTTATACTGAAAGGATTTCTATAAAAAATAATGACATAATAATAATGGAAAGCATCTATAATTATAAAGAATTATTACTTGTATTCAATGAAGTCGACTTTTTCGGAAGCGAGTTTCAGTTCCAGATTGTTTTTCAAATAATTCTCCGAATTGAAATCCACCTTTACATTTTCGATAGGTGTAACAAACACAATATTGGATTTACGTAGACCTCCAGTCTGTGCAAATTTCATATCAAATCCAAAATGGGCGAATCTCGTCATTGAAAACCTGCAATAGAGTTTAATGGATAATTAATGAAAATTATTCATTTAAATGCTTTAATTGAAAGCAAGGATTCCGATGAGTAGGAGTGGAAAAATGGGGGTTTCACATGATTCCTATTAGAGAGTTTAGTTAATCGGCCATTAAACTACTTCAAGAGTTAACCTGCTTTCTATGGCCATATAATTGATAAAATAGTACTGAAATATAACAGATTTAATACACAGAACAATCACTCACCTAAGCACGAATCTCATTCATTTAGTTAAAATTTGTTTAATTTTTAAAGGTAATTATATAATGGATAGAAAGTTATAAAGTGTGACTTCCCATCAGATAATGTTTAAACTGTTATTTCATGTAACTCACATTGGTTGAAACACGAAATTCTTATTAATTCGATTTCTCAGTAAAATCCGTTCCAGAATTTCAAATATCTGCTTTATATTTATATCTGTCTTCAGAGCCATAAAGGATGCGGTTGTGACATTGTACTGGGCAGAGATACCCATGATTGTCGGTACTTGAATTGTAGATTCGTAGGAGATTAGGTTTTTCTTGTAGAAATAGTTCTGTCCATTCTTAATCATTCCCAATAATTTTTCTACGTTTGTGAAGAAAATATCTTCACGATTCTGAAATATAAACATATTTGTATTATTTTTCATTCAATAATCATTCATTATTAAGCTATTTAAAAGAAATATCTTTGAATCTATTCTTAAAGTAGTAGTTAGTAACATACAATAATATCATTACATTATTTTTTGTGATTAAAAAATAAATAGCAAATAACAAAATAATAAATTCCATTCCTCATATAAAACAAATTAAAATAAATAATTACCTAACTCATAATCAAAACAAATCAAAATGATTAATTCCCTAACTTCATTACAAGACAAATCAAAATGATTAATTCCATTCCTCATAATACAAAGCAAATAAAAATAAAAATCCCTACTAGGTTCAAGATAGTAAGATCTGTAGTATCTGTGAGGTCTCTAAAGGACTCCAACGACTGAAGGGGGGGGGGGGGGGGGGGGGGGATCTCGGGCTGATCAGTAGGGGAGATAGATGTCGGCTGGGTGACTGCAAGAACCAGGGATGAGGCCAGGGACTTCGCTTCGAGGCGCTAGAGCAGCATATTGCGTAGCTAATGCGCCTGAAAAGAGTCATGACGAGCAACCCTGTCCCCGCATCCACCGCAGCTAACCTGGTGGTCCCATAGGGGTCCGCAGCTCCGGGGCAAGATCAACTGCTCTGCGAAGACAATCGCCACCCATGGAAATTGGGAGAACAGCCTTATTGGCAGACCAACTGGAAGAGAGAAAGTCAGACAAAGCATCATGAATGACGGAATCAAACCGCGAGGACGTAGTTTCGATGAGGTGAGGGGGGGGGGGGGGGGGGGGGGGGCAGGCAAGTGCGAAGAGAAGACACAACTTTGGGAAGGACAGGCAAGAGCTATCTCCATCTAAGAATCCTTCAAGTCGGGTAGCTAGTCGAGCCACTGCAGCTGAGAATCTTGCGGTCACCCAATGAAGGGAAAATCTCTAGGTACCGCAGTAGGCTTCGATCCAGGCAGAGATTTATGGCATATGCTCGTTTATTTCCACGAGCATGTTGGAACAATCAATGTTGTTGAAAGTGTTAAAAGTCTACCAAGAGGACCCACTTGCTGTCAGCAGGGAGTGGGATCTTCTAAAGTGGAGGAGAAGGTACAACTGCTCCACACCCATTCGGGGTAGCAACGCCATCCTGAAGGGGGCAGAGAAGTCCAGAAGCCGCTGAGCTAACAGATGAAGATATACACTTGGATCGGATGAGTAACAAGTTACCAGATACCATGTTCTGAAAATCTGCCCTGGAGGAATCTATATCCATGTCATTGCTGGTCATTACTCCATTAGGAAGAACGTTGGCAAAGTGGGTATCATAAACCTCGTCACTGTTCTGCTGTAGTTGGGAGGATATGGGGTAGTCAACTGAGAGGCGGGCCTGGCAGACTCGAGGGACACCCATATACTCAGGGCATCCACTTGTCGGTCGTTCCTGCTCTCAAAGGAGTCCAGACTGAATATATATCCAGACTGGTTTAACTGGTTATCTGAATACCATGTTTACTCAGATTAATTAGTATAGCTTATGTAGCCTATTTAAAAGTCTAAATAGTTCCGATAATAAGATTGTACCCATGATTCATAAATAATGTTATCATATTTTTAATTATTATTTTTTTCATGATTTTTTAAAGAATTTTACTTTCATATATCTGTTGTAGTGATATTATAATTATGCAGACTTACTTAGTGTTATTTGTTTTATTGGTTTTGGCTGGAGCAAAGTAAATATAAAATATATGGATATCTTATAAATAAAATGTTGCAAGTAATTATAAAAAAGTAATATGTATCTAACTGCTCTATTACTAACATTTATATGTGATCGGATGGTCTCCTCATCAATGTAAAGGTCGAAGAAGTTGTCTGAATTTAGTTTTAGTTGGATAAAGAGGTTGGGTTTAAGCTGTTCATCATGGTGAAGGAAGCTGTGTAAGTTATCCGATATAAGTGTCTTAATAACATTAGTCACCTCGGTAGTGGTTTGTTGTTTGATCCAGTTTATAAAGTTTTCTATGTTGAGATTCAGTCCTTCTTGTCCAAAAACAAGTGTCAGCAGACGATGTAAATTCTCGGTTCTTATATTCAACTAGTAGGCAAATAAATATATAGACGTATTATTTCTTATTCAATTCAATAAATTAATAATTATCTATATAGCAACTTAATAGTACACTACAACCTTAATTAATAATTAATAATATCTAATTGAATATATCATTATGTATAATAAATATAGACTGAAATACCTCGAAAACTTCCATGCCATAACCGGAGCCATGGGATTTCATTTTGATGATGATATTTCTGGGGAATAAGTCAAATTCCTTCTTAATAAGGTGAATTTCCAGTGTGGATCCGGCCCTAAGTTCCTCGGAGTAAAATGGTATGTGAATGACCCCTGACATTCTCTCTGATGTGACTTTATCAAAGTTCTTGCAGAATCGGAGAGCTAGTTTAGCTGCAGTGGCACTGAGAAAAAAAAATTTAAATTTATATTAACTGAATATATTTAAATTCGTCATTATTCATTTAAATCTGGTTGGAAATCATAATGAAAAACACGTCCTTTTCCTCGATATATAATCTTTCTGTAAACGGAGTTCAGCATTGTTGCATTAACAATGCAATGTCGGAATATCAACTCAATTTCGCCGCTACAATTGCTTATCACCCATGACTTTTTTGTGAGATAATCCGAAAACAAAAAAGCAATGAGAGAGACCAGCCTGGACTCCCTTATGATGACTGGTTCTACTGTTGCTCTAAATAATATATTCTTAAGTGTATTCAATCTTAATAGATGGATAGAATATTATTATGTATTTATGATTTCCAAATTTATATAACACATCACATTCTATGCTGCCCACGCCGCCCTTACCTATTCGAAGTCTTCACGTGACTTCCGAATCCGCGCTTCAAAGGATCAGAAGTCATCTATCTACATGCTGAAGCACATCATCCTTGGAACTTAGGCCCAAACTATCATGTTCTCAATATTATACTAAGTACAAATATGATTGAAAATATTATTGTTATAAATTGCTTGGCTACTTTTACAAACTTACAAATCTCGTTTGGATATTTCAGTTGTATCAGCAAGACTCTGGAAGTAGCTGTATACATAGCTGACCAGCTGCATATCGGTCTCTGTGTTTAACTTTTGAGCGACAACAGCAACCATAGCTACATTGGATAACATCTTCTCTGTGGTTTCCTCCATTAGGATTGTGAAAGCCAAAATCCTCAGTTCAGTTTCCTCTCGTTCATTTAGAAATATTGGTAGAACAATGGTTCGAACCTGAAAATCATAATTAATAATTAACTATTTCCTCTGAAACATGTCATCAGAATTGTGCGATCACATATTACGCCATCACATGAAATCTTAAATACTACATATTAATTTATAGTTAAGTAGTATCTAATTACTATTATTAAAAGCTACCTACCTATTGCAAGAGTAATGGTGCAAGTGCGTACCTTTTCTGGGACAATTTTCATGGAATTCTTCAGAGCTTTGATTGCTTCAGCGCGTACAATAACCTTCTCACTCCTTTTCTTGGAAATCTTGGCAAGAACATCAATGTCTTGAGGTTTACGAAGTTCCATGTTGCCGACGGCTTTGATTAGCATCAGCTTATCTTCTATATTTTCGGTAGTCTCCAATAATCTGAGAATTGGCTGTTAGAGTAGCAAAAATAAAAAGTGCCAATAAAGTAGAAAACAAAAAGTAACACAATCTGTGAGTGTGAAACAACGGAGATACCTCGTTCCCGTTTCCATCTATGACATTCTTGTCTGCATTTTGAAATCCCCTCGATTGACGACAAGCACAAACACCCTTCTTACACTTTTTAAGATGAAAATGGTACCAAATTTCTAATAAATCATTACCTTATTCAATAATTCAACAGAATGTGAGATACACACTCTTACAGTACCTGAGATAGTGCTTCAAAACTTTTACCTTTCGAATTGTAAATCTTTAGAAACAGATTCTTCAGTTTTAACGGTATTAAAACCTAGAACGCTTTGTCTAATCAAAAAAAAATCTAGAGAATTCACATTCATTTGAATCATAGTATTTATAAATTGTACATGTACTGTACTTGTACATCATTAACACTGATTTTGGCATTGCCACGCTCTCGGTACAGTTGGAATTAGAGTATTTATAAATTGTACATGTACTGTACTTGTACATCATTAACACTGATTTTGGCATTGCCACGCTCTCGGTACAGTTGGAATTAGAGTATTTATTTATTAATTATGTTTTGTATGAGTTGTGTGTTAGCAAAGTGTATTTTTTTTGTAATGTGTTATATTGTATTTGTAAGACAGTAACATTAAGGACCCCCTTGGAAATAACCTGAAAAGCATTAGGGGTAATCCTATGTTACCATTCCAGATAACCATAGTACATACGGTATCTGGAGATTTCATGAGACTTTAGAGACAAAGTAATTTACAGAATATATGTGGATGACTTCACAGAAACTATACCCGACACAAATCGAATGTAATGGTAGACGAGAGATACGAGCAACTAACTCATTTAGGCCCAATTCCCTTAAATGTAATAAACTTACCTCAATAAGGTCGAGGGGGCATGTCTTACGATCCATACATATGCGGGAGACAATAGAGCCGTATGTTTTCCATAGAGTAT
This sequence comes from Nemertoderma westbladi, assembly GCA_032718475.1. Classification (NCBI taxonomy): domain Eukaryota; kingdom Metazoa; phylum Xenacoelomorpha; order Nemertodermatida; family Nemertodermatidae; genus Nemertoderma; species Nemertoderma westbladi. Next base: position 20,229 of record JAUCBJ010000347.1, on the reverse strand, counting down.
GCTTGAGAATCTTTTGTTCTACGACTTTATCTAGAAGCATAATCTCCTTCAAAATCTCTGCTACTTGGATTTCATCGCTCCCGACCATGGCGACAGACTTAAAGAATGTTGGAAGGAAGAACTTTACTTCAGTAAATTTTGTTTCAATCTGCAAAAATAGTATTTATAAAAATTGTTAAGATCTCATAACTAATAAAAAAACAACCATACTTTTTCATCTTTAATTTTTCACCTTAACATTAGTCAGATTGGAATATAAATGAGGATATATCAAGTTTCTAGTTACAATGAGACGTTAATTAATTAGGTCTGATGTGGTTTAATAATACCGGTTTCTTTTTGCAATGTAAAATATATTAATTATGGAGTTTCCTCAGGGGACTTCATATTACCAGTTTCTAGTTACAATAAAAATTATTTTATTATGTCCGAATGGAATATGATATTTACTCACCAGACTCTTGACAATCTTTAGGTTTGATGTTGTTGGAGCTGATCCCATGACATCGAAAAGGACTTGGAGGGCTCGTTTATCGTTAACGAATCGATCCACAAGAGCTTGAATGGTAACTTTACTACACTCCTTCATGTACTTTACGAGTATGGTGAACTTTTCTGGCATTTCCTTTGTGAGTGTCTAGATATTGTAATATAATAAATAATTTTATGCGGATATTTTCTAGTTGTTCATAATAATATGCAATAATGGCAATAAATTTAAAAATATTCTACTGAAGAATATGTAATTGAATTTAATTTACTTGTGACCAGTAATCAAAACCTAATATAATATTGTATGTTTTTTATCTTCACAAACACTAAATACTTGAAAATAATTTTGGTGCAAAATGTTATCTCCAATTTTCTCAGAATATTTTTTTTACCGACTTTAAAAAATTCAATACCCTAATATTTTACATTTACAATTTTTGTCCAAATTATCTGAAATTTTCACTGAATGTCTAGATTGTGATTGTGCACAAATGTGTCAGACAACTTTTTGAAAGAAATCGTTATTACTATCTAATACAAACTTATAACTATCTTAAAAATAGCTCATTAATTATTTGAAGCGGCCACTAGCGGCCCAGACTTATTTTCATTTAAATTCGCCTTATGCTGCCCCACATTAGTCAAATAAAAACAGAATTAAAACTATAGATGCCTTAGGTTTTAAAGCGCAACTACCTTTTTATTTATATTAAGTAATATTAACTAATACTAAATGGATGAAAATGAAACATTTTCAGTGACACGTGTAGAATTACAACTTGGGCACCTTCAATCCCAATTAAAGGCAAGATGGGAGTGAAAAAACAACAAGTTGTCCGAAAATGGTGCATACCCTTCCTTAAGAAGCAAAATGAGAAAGACTTATAATACAAAAGTTACAGTAAAGTTTCTACATTGTAAATCTTAAGTTATCAGAACAATCATAATAAGATAAAATTTAAAGTTTCACTAAAATACAACAGAAACATTAACATGTGTATTTCAAAAATCGAATAATTCCTTCCACATTTTGATAACTGGAGCTAGTGTCACCATCGGTTTGCAATCCGTTGTAATCAACGTTTTGATGGTGTAAGTGCTTCATTTTAGGATGAAAATGCGTTATATTTTAAGAAGTGGGTATGTAAATGTATGCTAAGTATTAATATTAACCATAATATCCTTATCCTTTACAGCTGTGATGATATCTTCAATAACTTGTTTGATATCGTGTTGAAGGACATTGGTCTCTTCAACCTCGTGGGCTACTACCACTGGCACTTTGTACATCAGATCACCGCGAATCTGCAAATCTTCAATTTCCTGCACATTATCAATCTCTTCCTTTCCCACTGAAGTAAGAATTTGTCTGAAATATTTTATAATATAACATAACATTAAACACAAAAACACAAACTGCATTATGAATAAACCGTGAATTAATTCGGCATATTTATTTAGTATGAGATTCTTTTGGAGTGATAATTAATATTTATTTTAACTATTTATTTTAATTATTTTAAATACGTATTTAATTAATAGCATAATTAATTTATTTATTTATTATCCTGCATTATTTCAACCATATACAAACAATTATTATATTAAATATATAATAGGCCTAGCAAATGTATTCGTGGTTGATAGGAATATAAATAAAATTATTCCCTTCTCCATTTGTAATCTTCTAACGAATATTTGTTACTTTTTTCCACAAAGATTATTCATATATTTCCATTCAACCATTTACCTATTTCTGATACCGGTACTATACTAATAATAGTATATTTATAAGTTTAACACTTAGTATTTAATCAATGATTCGTTTAGATTTCACAAAATACGAAACAACTCAGAAACAGTGTTAACTTGACCTCCCTAGACTTTTATAGTGGCTATTTCGTATTTAAAATAAAGAAGAAATTCATCATGACCACTCGTCATATGGATATGTGTCTGGGGAAAGTCTCAACTCACCTAAACTTGTCATGGGTTTTTGTCACAACTTGTAATTGTCTATGGGTTTTGCTTACAATCCCGCTTTGTTTCTTCGATTTACTTGCAAATTTAAAATGCTATTTCGTATTCCTTACGCACTTCAGTTAACAGCTAAAATACATAAACCTATTTAATTATCTACTTACTTGGCATGGAATGCCAGAGTTAACTGCCGGTTAGTGTAAGGAACAAACATAAAACCATCACGAGCTTCAACCTTCTCAATGAGAAACTTCTCTGTGCTTGCCTCAGACCAAAGTAATTTATACTGGAAAGTTGAGGCTTTTCTGAATTTCTTCTCAGTCGTCTAAATATATATCAAGAGGTGTTACAAATTATTGATCATTATGTGATTTAAATTAAATAGTGCTTGATTAACTAGTTATTGATATAATATTAAAATTATATAGTTCATTAAGTCTAGTTTAAAGCTTTGCGATAAAGATAATAATTCATTGTGAGGTACATGGTTTAAAAGCAAATTTGGTCATACGGCATTACTACAGTATGTTTATTAATTTATTAATTAATACTCACAGAGAAGTCCTTTGTATATTTTGTTAAGAATCTCATGAAATAGTTATTAGTTTTGCAGTGTTCCAAGTTGCGGGTTTTTGTAACTTCGATATTTTTGGAAATCTCACCGGCTCTAAATACATTATATGTCGTCTCACATTCGCCATCAATCCCAATCTGTAATAATTAATTTTGTATTAATTAATAGATACAAAATGATTTTGCTTTCAATTATGCTTCTCTATTATAACTGCATATCATACTACTACTAGGATCGGCATGCTGCATTGCAGCTGCATTTTTAAGAATGCTGTGCCGGCATTTTGTTCGACAAAATTGCACCGCCACAACTCCCTATCACCCATGACATTTGCTAGATCATCCGCATCTTTAAGGCCAGTGTCCTTTAAGATGCGTCTCAAGAAAGTCATGAGCTGTCCACCATGCTTATTTACTCCATGAGGCTGCCAAAGTACAAGATTATGCACTGGCTGGTCCTCACGGCGAAAGCAATGTCCTCCAAAGCGGAGGCGATTTTGTTCTAGTGTCAAGCTTGGGGGAACCAATGAGACACCTCCAATGTTATATAGTGTCTGGTTGGAGATGTGTGCATTGTACTTGACACAATGAACCCGGCGTAGCATTCTTGTGAATGTGCCATCCAGAGATTTGGTGTCCTCAGTAGTTAGAGCCCAGCATGGACTCCCGTAGAGGAGTACTGGAACTACTGCTGCTCTAAATAATCGGACCTTAAGTTTCCGATTAATTCTCGGTGACTTCCAAATCCTGGAAAGCCTATTCAAGGCTGCCCATGCCTTTCCCTTACGTATTCGAATGTCCTCACCTGACTTCCGGATCCATGATCCCAGGTAACAGAAGTCGTCCACATGCTCAAGCATACCATCTTTTGAGCTTATGCTCATCCGATCAGAGACTTGCTGAGGACTTTCAAAGTTAACTGTCAGAATTTTGGTCTTTCTGGAGTTAATAAAAAGACCAACACTAGAAGCAGCATGTTCTAATGAGCTGAGGAGCCGTTGGGCTCCCTCTAATGATTCTGAGAGTACTCCTAAGTCATCAGCAAAGTCTAAATCAGTTAGGTACTTGGCAGGATTTCCTCGACTTCTGGAGCCAGTAGGTGGAGTTATCATCACCCCATCATCATGCATATCATAATATATTACGTTAAATGATCCAACACACACATGATCCCCATTAGCATAAATACACTTATTATATATTTGTATCTGGTGAGCTCTAATAATTCGCTTTCATTTATTCCAACCTTGGTGTACATTTTAATTATAATTATTTATTGTGAATTAGAGGAAAATTTTTCAAGAAAGATTAATCGATTGTAATATGTGTTGTATTATGTATTTAAAGATACTGTTACTTTAATCTCATTCGTTTGTTTTGCAATTGTTTTGAGGTGTTTATCTGCTACGTATGTAGGTCTAGGTCGGTACATACACTGGTTTATCTGCTACGTATGTAGGTCTAGGTCGGTACATACACTGGTTTATCTGCTACGTATGTAGGTCTAGGTAGGTACATATACTGGTTTATCTGCTACGTATGTAGGTCTAGGTAAGTACATACACTGGTTTATCTGCTACGTATGTAGGTCTAGGTAAGTACATACACTGGTTTATCTGCTACGTATGTAGGTCTAGGTAGGTACTTACACTGGTTTATCTGCTACGTATGTAGGTCTAGGTAGGTACATACACTGGTTTATCTGCTACGTATGTAGGTCTAGGTTGGTACATACACTGGTTTATCTGCTACGTATGTAGGTCTAGGTCGGTACATACACTGGTTTATCTGCTACGTATGTAGGTCTAGGTCGGTACATACACTGGTTTATCTGCTACGTATGTAGGTCTAGGTAGGTACATATACTGGTTTATCTGCTACGTATGTAGGTCTAGGTAAGTACATACACTGGTTTATCTGCTACGTATGTAGGTCTAGGTAAGTACATACACTGGTTTATCTGCTACGTATGTAGGTCTAGGTAGGTACTTACACTGGTTTATCTGCTACGTATGTAGGTCTAGGTAGGTACATACACTGGTTTATCTGCTACGTATGTAGGTCTAGGTCGGTACATACACTGGTTTATCTGCTACGTATGTAGGTCTAGGTCGGTACATACACTGGTTTATCTGCTACGTATGTAGGTCTAGGTAGGTACATATACTGGTTTATCTGCTACGTATGTAGGTCTAGGTAAGTACATACACTGGTTTATCTGCTACGTATGTAGGTCTAGGTAAGTACATACACTGGTTTATCTGCTACGTATGTAGGTCTAGGTAGGTACTTACACTGGTTTATCTGCTACGTATGTAGGTCTAGGTAGGTACATACACTGGTTTATCTGCTACGTATGTAGGTCTAGGTAGGTACATACACTGGTTTATCTGCTACGTATGTAGGTCTAGGTTGGTACATACACTGGTTTATCTGCTACGTATGTAGGTCTAGGTAGGTACATATACTGGTTTATCTGCTACATATGTAGGTCTAGGTAGGTACATACACTGGTTTATCTGCTACGTATGTAGGTCTAGGTAGGTACTTACACTGGTTTATCCGCTACATATGTAGGTCTAGGTCGGTACATATACTGGTTTATCTGCTACGTATGTAGGTCTAGGTAGGTACATACACTGGTTTATCTGCTACGTATGTAGGTCTAGGTCGGTACATATACTGGTTTATCTGCTACGTATGTAGGTCTAGGTAGGTACATACACTGGTTTATCTGCTACGTATGTAGGTCTAGGTAGGTACATACACTGGTTTATCTGCTACGTATGTAGGTCTAGGTCGGTACATACACTGGTTTATCTGCTACGTATGTAGGTCTAGGTAGGTACATACACTGGTTTATCTGCTACGTATGTAGGTCTAGGTAGGTACATACACTGGTTTATCCGCTACATATGTAGGTCTAGGTCGGTACATACACTGGTTTATCTGCTACGTATGTAGGTCTAGGTCGGTACATATACTGGTTTATCTGCTACGTATGTAGGTCTAGGTGGTACATACACTGGTTTATCTGCTACGTATGTAGGTCTAGGCAGGTACATACACTGGTTTACCTGTTTAAACACATAATAACTTACTTCTTGCAAATTGTAGACAAATCTGTTCTCTTGAAGTTGAATTTGAATTAAGTTGATGATACCTTTGAAGATGTTAAGAACCTCATCAGGTAATTCACTCTTTGCTTCAATCTCAAAAACTTTGCCATTGACATACTTGAAGACAACCTGGTTTTCTACCAACAGAGGTTTTAGTTTTTCCATTAATTCCACATTAATTGTCTTGACATCCAGAGATTCTTCCTCCTTCTCCCATGTTCCTTCTACGTCATATAGATAAGGATCTACAATCTGAAATATAGAATTGACATACAGTATTAAATAGTAAAATAATGTTGAATATAAAATGTTTAGAAAAAATTGTTAAAATTTATGATTTAAGAAAGATGGGACTTCATGAAACATTTGTTTTCAGTTCACTTGTATTTTACTTCCAATAAATTATAATAATAATTAATATACATTCCAATAAATTATTATATAAGTGGGGGTTAATGTTATTCACCTTGAGCATTAACTTATCATGATTAACTGGAACGAATTCAACTCGGCAGGCAATGTGGAATCCCACATGTTTTTTAACTAGTCCCTCCAAACTTGTCACCGCAAAACCGTTGTAATCAAATACATATTTCGTTGAAGATTGCGTTTCCGGACCTATAACATTATATTATCAGAAGAAAACGTTAATTTATTAAAATAAAATGTTATTAATATTAATAATGCTAAGAATTATCAGCATATTTATTATGTACACCACTGGCCTTCAAGATTCCATTTACTGGGAAATTGTTGCTTCGATTACGGTGCCCGTTATCAAGATTCTACGGCTTAATAATAAATTTAATATGGCGGATGCTGCATTCTACTACACCTTATATTTACACCGTTATGATTTGGTTAAATTAACTGAAATATGATGATTTTGTTTGCATAAGGCAAATATTAATGACTCATCATGAGTGAACCTTGCGGAGTTCCAATAGTCAAAATATATTTATGGTGAAATAACCAAGGCTAACTGAATTTTAGCAAAACCAACATCATTTTACAAATTATGTTAAACTGAACAAGTTGATACGATAAAGTAAATCTGGGTAAACAGTGGGTGTAACTCGAAACTGATTTGCACTTCATCCAAACTTTATGTTGGGAGTACATTAACCTACTATTAACCCACAAAGTATATAATTATTACTTACTTCAAGATTTATAATCTAGCACTTTGTAAGAGTGTGAGGCATTTTAGATCCAAGCACAAGTGACAATTTTTACTTATTTTTTAAAATCACTAAAATATTCAATTCCAAATTTTAACAATAATAATAATAAATTATCACTAAAATCTATTAATTATCACTAAATAAGGGAAACTGAGAAAATTACTGAGGCACATTATTATAACCAAAACAATAAACGAAATTCAATAGAACAATAGGTTATAGTTTATTTCTGGTGATATAAAATGTATTTGTGATAGTTAATATATTTTTTAGTGACAATAATTTCTTGGAAAAACCAATTGTTTCAAGGACCAATATAAAAATATTGCTATAAATATGTTATGACTGACACGCCAGATTTCAATGGTAGGTTCGACTATTTTAGAAGGTGGTAGTTACTATGAAATTAATTGTTTGTCACTTAGCTTGGCATAGTAAGCTGTAACTTACCCCGAAAAGGAAACGCTTGAACTGCTAACACCAATAAGGCTAGCACAAGTAAAATCTTACTCATTCTTCTGAAAACCGCTGATTCTTCAACAAAATAATACCATGAAAATATAACTAATAATAATTAATAGTTATTAGCAGATCTAAAGAAAGATGCTAATTAAAAAATTTCCTTCCCTTTAAATGTAAAAAAGTTTACATAATGTATCAAAATAGCGCGTCCGTATGGGGGTGATAACATCTTGGTGTAGCGCTGTGGAGTTTTGTAATTTTATTTGTTAACAAGAGATTTATCAGCACTGGGATTTTAATCTATTACTGGAGACCGAGAGCAACTACTACTAGATTGATACATTATATAAAAGATACTAATTATTATGTGATGATGGTTTGATATATATGAGACTGTGTGTCTATCTGCATGACTATCATTGAACTATATAAATAATTATTTGCCCTTCCCCTCTATTACTGCATGAAGCTACTAGAAATATTTGCAAGGATACTGCAAACGGCTCAAATATTAATTAGATTATTCTGACTTATTCGTCTTTTTCAAGCCGGTCGTCTTCCAGACGATTCGAATAGCTAGGTTTCTGTTTCCACTTCAAATATGCTTCTTACAGATCCCCTTACCGGTACGGTAGTCTCCTTGTAGTGGTCGACAGAGGTGGTGAATCAGATCATATTTTGGATACCATGGTTAGTAAAATTGTGGTTCAGATTAAGCTCAGTACCAATCATATTCCTTACCAGGCCTATGACGATACCAAGCTCATTGCTTAGGAGAGACACGATCTTCATATGGTAATCTTTAGATACATTGGATGGGTTGGTTGCTGAGAATCTTTGAACATAAATACTATATGGAATGTCTTGCCTTCATAATAATGGCATCCTCTATTCGCACTTATAAGTATTTAACCCCCTTTAATAATGGTTCGACTTTTGACTCTTCACTCACTTTTCTCTCACACATCTACAAATATCCGCCTATAGTCAACAGCGATCCTTTGAGCTCCAAATCAATCACTCTACAACTGTTATACGACGTCTGGGGGAATAACATGACCTTTAGTTTACTTATTTAGCTCAGAGAGTGGTAAGATTGTATGTAATTAATCCTCACAGTGATCCTACCAAAAAAGGTAGTCTGGCCCAGAGTCTCTAAGAACATGGTTCTCTACCGCAGTGTTCATAAGCACAATTATTATTAAAACATATTTAATTTTATAAGTTTCAATAGGCTTAGATATAAGTTTTGATACTACCCTGCGGTTTTGTATACGGCAGAGTGGCATGTCCAATGTCCATACCCAACCAAAATGGTTAGTAGAACCAAAAAAGGACCAAAAAATTAGTGCTTCAAACATTAGTGCATACTAATTATCCACTGCACTATTATTGACAGTCTTCATTTAAGTTTACATTGAGTATCTATTGATAATTGGACAAAACTTCTGGTTTAACTCTGACTTTTATTTCGAATTGTTGTGATTTTTTTATAAAAATTGTCCTGCCTAGTATATAAGCATACAATAGAAATAATGAACCCCTTTTTAGTGTATACCAGTTTTAATATATCCAAACATGTGTTGCAGGTTAATTGCCGAACCTTCTCCATACGAGTTCGGTATTCAATTCATTTACATTTTATTGATAACAATTGTTACAAGGAAAGATAAATTTAAAATGTATACAAGGGAAACACCAATTGATAAATCACAAATTAACTCACAATAAATGCACAATTAGTAAATACAATTAGGTTCAATTACACATAAATATTCAGTGGGATACAGATAAGCGGGTTAATGGAGTATAGATTAAATGTGATAATTTATATTATATCTCAAATAGCCTTCGTTTTTAATTCCCATAATATATTTATTTATACTATAAAATAAAGTAGCTAAATGGATATAAATAGAATCACATATCTTGTAAAAACTATCATATGTGAGGAAAAGTTAGTGACAAAGCAAAAATATAAATAATAGTTATAAATAGATATTAATAGAATAACGTATCATATACAAACCATCAAATATGTAAGTAAGGTAAAGTTAGTGACAAAGCAACAATAATGATAATAATAATAATAATAATAATGATAATAATAATAACAATAATGTTTTACAGAAATACATAGTTCTACAGTCAGTATTAGCAATGTGACTGAAATAATGAAAATCACTACCAATACTTAGCCAAATGTTACACTCACTAATAGCACAACAACAGGTTAAATAATGAGCATAAAATGATTTAACTAATTACAGATAATTTGTGGTGAGTGGGTTCGGAGTTTTCTTTTGGAGTAAGAAAACTTTTTCTAGTCTTATGTGTGAGAAGATGTGCCAAGGACTGTAGTGGCAAGTCCTCATACGACTGCCATTGATAGTCCTTGTAGGCTGTGGAATGGGAATGGGCAATCCTCCTCCCAATCTCACCTATTGTGCTGATGCCTTCTTCATGTATAGGGCCAAGAGTCTCAATGGTGATGGTTACAAAGTAGTCATCATGATATAGATTAGCAAATTTGTTGGTCTTCAGTAGTTGTTCTGCCGGAGTTCTGGGAGGTAAGATGATGCAAGGATATACCTGCAAGTATCTCACACTAGCATCCTGTCTTTCGACCATGGTTAAGCCCTTGTCTTTCCCATACTTTGTCATGCTTCAATGTTATAAAGTGGATGGAATACCTGCAGTGGATAATGTAATTCGCTCTAGTGAGGAGGGTGTATTTGCCATAGTTGTACATAAAACTTAGCACATGGATGCCTGTGGTATATTCACCTGTGTGCCACAGCCTCTACACTCATGCCCAGTAAAGAACGTAGTGCAGTGGCTGAGAGCTAGTTTGTCTCCCTAAATTCCTAGGGAATATATGGGTATGGCATTTAGCCACTCCGAGTAATCTGCCCTGGTTGGTGGTTATGAGTAGTACCACAAACTGGATGGGGTTAAGTAGGTGGCCTATGCTCTCTGTACCTAATAAAGGTTGGGTATCGGATTTGTTTAGGGGGGAGATGTGTCATGTCCAGAGCCATTCTGATGACTTGGTGTAGGTTTACAACAAATGTCATCTAGATACCAGATAATTAGGAGGGCAGTTAGGTTTGTCACAAACTCATTAATGATTGCTAGAAGGCAGAGATGCCAAGGGTATCACATTATTGCACGTTGTTATCATCTGAGGGAATGATGGTGTCTCTATAAGTGGTTGCTCATATACCTGGTGAGCAAGATTAGGGTGGGAGATTGTTTGAAGTGCACTGTTGAAGGCATTTACAAAATCCATTGGGGTCCTTCATTTTGGCTCCTCTTGTTTCCTGAAGATATTGACTAGGATTGTTTAGTGCTGCCTCGGCCCCCCTGGATGTACCACAGCTGATATGATTTGGTGCTAGTTTCAAGACTGAGTTGTGCATGGCCTGCTAGCGGCATGTCGTTGCTGTGAGTCTGCAAATGGTACAGCCTACATCGATTGTTCTACCAACTATGATTGATAGTGGGGATTCCAGTTTTTATGCATTTTATATATGACCTCCAGTATGGGACAACATTTTACGGAGACTTACTGGTGCATCAATACTAAGCTATGAATATATATAATTCTGACAGTCTGACAATTCCAACCCTAGTTTTTGCACATGTTAAACTTTACAATAAAATAGCCTATTATGCATTTGAATACAACATGAACTACTATTTATGTTAAGTTATGTTAATTATGTATTTAGTTGAACAACTGAAAATAAGAAACAAAATATTATACAGTTTTTCACATTCAGAATAAATTAACTTTATATTACGAGTGTAACATAAATATGAAAGTCTAGATTTCCAAATTCAAACAACTTTTTATTATTACTTATTTATTATTTTTTTGTAGGCCAGAACTACATCACAAAACTAATTTGTGGAAATGTGCCCCATGGTTATCAAAATTTCAAATGTGCTGTTATCGAAATAGATGCAATTTATGGCTCACCTGTGGCGTCGTTACTATACAATACATGCTGTTGGGTAGAGTGAAAAATATAGCAATAAAACAATATTTTGATTTTAAAGGGTGTATATCGGGTGACCCACATTTATCATCCTTCCTTCGTCAGTGTGCCTTGGTATTCTGGTCCAGATTGGGAATGCCCTCAATATTGTTATGATTAACTCATTAAATGTGATATTCAAATGAATGATTATATTGTATAATTGGCCGAATCTAAACTCTGTGTTATTGGCCTATAGTTGGTGATTCGACTCTCAGTTGTTTTAGCTGTTGTATAATCTCGTATTTAGTATGTTCATATATATTGGTTTGGTGTTGCTGTCTTGTGGGTATTACCTTTATATTCTTTCTATTATTATATTACTTTTCGTACATAGTCATGAAACATGTTTTATTAACAAATATCACTGTCAACCCACTGCTACTCAGGACACACAACTCCCCCCCCCCCTCCCTATCTTGGTAACGGAGTGTTATTAAATGTCTCCGAACTTTAACAGCAGCACTAACGGATTTTTACTTAAGCCTGGTTCACAATCTTGTGTAGTTGTTACACACACGTATGTAGCTACTACACCAAAAGCCTTGTGTAGCTACACTTGTGTAGTCGTTTTTCTACACGAGGTATTGTGTAGTAACTAAACAAGGCCTTGTGTATGTGTAATTTTGCAACTACACAAGGGTTGAAATAAATTCAACTTTTTGGGAACTACACAAGGCATATTGACAATATTGGGCTATTTAGGTAAATAATTGTCTATTGATTTTATCATTATCGATTCGTGTATGGTATAGATTTCTCTGGTTTCTACGCGTCAATTCACCTGTTCAGTTTAATAGAAAAACTATACATTTAACATTTATGTACCAACGTGATATAAATAATGGCGTCTAGTGCAAAGGAAGTGCAAAGAAAGTTTGATGAACTCTTATTAATAGAAGTCCGAAATCATTTCGTTTCTGTTTAAGCAGGCCGCACCCACCACCTTCTTTTCCTTTTCCTCATTATTTGTTTTGCTTCCATTATACATTTGGTAGCTGTAATTACCGCAACAAGATCATAATTATCTGCCATTTTACGAATATAATCGTAGAATACACAAGACTAAATACACAAAGCTGTGAACATTCACTACACAATACCTTGTGTAGAATGTGTTTTCTACTACACAAGTGTAGCTACACAAGATTGTGAACCAGGCTTTAGATTATTATTTTTATTAATGTTTATATTTTGGATTGTGAAATTTTAATTAATATTTTGTCTCAATGTTAAATCCTATAGTTCCCTGGTTGTTATTTCTGATTTCTCAATTTGTCCCGTTATATTAACATAATTCATAATGAATTATGTTAATATACTCCACCTTACTAATAATAATATTCCACCTTAATTTATAATGGAATTTTTTTTCCAGTAATTTGATACTGTTCTATATTTCATGAGCGATGTAGGTCTAGGGTAGGTAGTATTATTTGTAATTTATATCTCTAAGCTGCTCTGATAGGCTACAATAGCCATAATCCATATTGCCTCATTAGTTAGCCTAATTATTGATATTTGGAAAGTGCAAGTCCAAGCTCCTGATGCCATAGGAATATGAGACCCATAAATGTCCAAAATTGTCCAGAACATTCACATCAACTGGTGTTTGTAAATAGTTTTTTTAAAGTTTCAAACGGCATACTGTCTTGTGGGAGTAATGTGATCGAATCATTAACCTTCAGGACTACAAGGTCACCCAGTCGTCATGTGTTTGCCTGGACCATTTTGAAAATGTTATCAGCGGAGTCTGGTGGGTGGCAATTTCAGTTTCGATTGGTCTAAATATCCAATACCAAACATTGCCATTGCTGGGACTCTACTATACATACATGATGTCTAACTTTTATATGGCAGATTTACATCGATTTAGTATCATCACAATACTGTGGATTGCCACCCCCATTCTATCAATAGATAATTTTGTTCGCGCTTTCAGACCTTTGGCAGTTTAACCCGCCAAATTAGAATGTCTTCTAGATAATAAATCTGCTTTTTAGTCTATGACAAGTATTTGATTCACTACACTAGTCGAAACCAATCCGTGCGCGACCATTCACCCGCTGGAAATTCCCGGGAGATTGGGTTCGACGGTTTAATTTTTATTGCTATGTAAGCCTAATGTATTATTCGACTGACAGTATTATATAATCTCTGACAATATTATTCACCTTCGGTAATATTAACAGTTCCTTTAGGACGTGGCGCTTTATCTACATAAACAGAGTTATGACTTAAACTACTCGCAACGATATGGCTTAATTATAATCCACATATATGGCGCATTCTTTAGGAATGCTTCTTTAACAGACTCACTCATACACACTGCTGCACAATACTGCACACTAATCTGACAATCTTCACTGATTTTAGTCACATATAAAAGGAACACAGGCTGACTCATGTAGGGTCTATCAAATAACATTAGATTCACTTCAAACCACTTTAACATAAGTCACAATCGTTTATCTGTAACCCTTCTCTCTTACCTTCGGTATATCAAGAACATTGGGTTTCGGGGTTGTTTATCGTTATTCCAAATATAATAATTCATCAACCATATTATGAAGAACTGACAGCAAATAGCAGTATAAAACAACAAATCAGCACCGGTATGTCAGTGCACATAGGCATGCAGTTCCGTCAGTCCGTTTGTTAAAGGATATATGCCCTTTATAATTAAACCTACCAGTGTACGACTAAAAAGCAGTACAGCACAAAATATTTCTAAGCCGTTCTTTCTTTGGCTCAAGACTGAATGTAAGCACTGCACATAGGCATTGCGTCATTTCTCGGAAATTCTCTGTACAAGGAGCCACAAAAACGCTCTCATTGGCTGACTGAACTGAGAGACGCCGTAGAACAAAGGAAATCAACACGTATGAATGTCAGCTGTTAACCGTAGTCATAGTAACTACTGTTCAAGAGTAGCTATCACCCTTTTGCGTCACGAATTGCCATAGAATCATAAAATATGCCTTTCACAGTACACATACGGAGGAAATAGGTCTTAGATCCTCTAAAAACACAGATACAGCAATAATACGGTCCCTTACACTTATTAAATCAACTACGGAGTATTTTAATGTAAAAGATAATAAAAATAACGGGGCAATTCAGCAAAGGCTTTTACACCGCTCCCAGAAAATGGGATTTTCAGTCTATAAAATATAAAAATCACAGTTTCTAAAACACAAAGATACTCTAAACAGTTAGTCTTTCTTACGCAGACGGCGTTTACGCAGTTTTTTGAGGCTAGCAAGAGTCTTTTTCTCTTTGGGGGGAGCCACTTTACTAGGAGGGCCATAACTCCTGGGTGAAGGGTGCAATATGATTGCATCAGAAGGTGTAGGATTGTGGTCGAGGTATCTGCCGTTTCGATATGCTTCTCCTCGAGCTGATTTTCCTCCGCTCGTAGCTGGATACGTTCATCCAAAAACTCTCGCAGAGAATAAGATCGTCCAAGTTCGATAACTTCTTAGAGATTCTGGATTTCCCAATCGAATTGAGATAAGGCCAATTCGTGTATCGATTGGACTCACTGTTATAACTTACGTTTATCTGAACAAACGCAGGTTTCCTTTTTGATCTTTATAAAATAGCGTTTAACTCGTTTCGTACAACGCTCTCCTTCACCTTGATGAAGGGTTGTATCGCGTTAAACGGGACGACCATACGGTTGGATAGTGATATTAGGTGTCCGCGTCACAATCCGGCTAGGTAAGATGGGCGGCTAGCTAGAAATCACTGTCGGAGTGTTACCGATTAATTGTTAGGGTAGCACTAGATCTTTGAACAGTGAATACAGTCCGCGAGGATCCGCGACACCACCAAGATCGCAGGTCTGAGGTCCAACTAAGGAATGAGGAGGTTTGACCGAGTATTCCGGGACTCTGATCGTAGGTTTACTCCAGGATCGTTCGAGCCGAGTGAGCATAGGTGATACGTCAACAAGTTTCGGTTTACGTGGATGTTTATGTCTTTCCGTTTATTAGTTGGGTCTAGGGCATTTATCGTAATAATACCAAAGACGCACGTCTGGTAGGGTAAACGCGGGTGATATTTATTTGTTGTTACAATGCTTCTATCAAGAATTCCAAATATACGTTGGAGTTACCGCGTCCATTTGTTTCTTTAGTGTCTTTTCTTTCGAGTCGATTTCGAATAGAATTTTCGCATTCGAATTTCAGTTTATGGTTCCGACTCCGCTGGGCAGGATATATAGTCGACATAGTCCGTATTGTGTAAATCGATAGGATGACCAGTAGTTAAGAAGCCCATATACGTACCATTACGCTGCGTATATCGAGCAGCGAATTTTCTATAGTCCAACTCACGCGTGAGCTGCTCTTGGGACCTTGGCGGTTCGATATAACGACCATCGTCCTCCGCAGCAGTTGGACTAACGTCGCCGCGTATTAAGCTATCAACAAACGCTTGCAAAAGTAGAGTATATCGCTCCCCGATACCAAGACCATCTTCTATCAACTCCGTCATATCTGCTATATATGAGTTTGTCCATATTATAATGAGTCCACATTTAGGCGAGCGGGCGTCGCTGCCTACTCCAATTAACCCCCGGACAGTACGAGATCCTCAGCGCCGATGTGTCGTCGCCGCTGTACTTTCGCCAACGACGTAGCCGCACAACGACAACGACAACCGGCACAAGTCACTCAACTGTCCGTCCCAAAGGCTTAGATGTACTTCAGGTTTTCCTTGGAGAGTTAGGTTACTTTACGATTGCGACTTGCTACTGTAAACACACCTTAGTAGTAACATTCGCCTATAAGCTCACAAATACCACACACACAACTTGTCACAAATTACACACACTCGGGTCACTTGTCCGTTAGTCAATGCCTTCCAGAATGTCACTGTATTATTATGTATCCTTGGATACTATCAGTGCACTATTTATTCCCTATGCGATTCAATGGGACAAGCTTTTTATTGTTCTTTTAACTCAATTCTAATTCTAGCGTGGTTGTTGCTATGGTGACATTATGCAAAGCTAGCGGTAGAATTAGGGTGATTCCAATGCATACAGATCTGGGATGTTATTTAATAGTAATTCTTTAATAGTCAATGTTCTGTTTTATACATGACTTTATGAATTTTATCGGCTATTAACTATGTTTGGGAGACTTTCACACTCTCATACGCATGATAAGATAAATCTCCGCTCCCTTGATCTATTAATTAATGGAATTTTGGGAACTTTTATAAATTGCGTAAAATGGCAATTTATTAAATTCATTAAAAGGCATGAATTTAAATTTATTCCCTGAAATTTTATTATTTGATAATTTAATGGACATATTTTGATTCTAGAACATGTCTAGGGACACAAGATCCTTAATTCTAAGAAAATTGTCTCTTTAAGAATATCGGTAAATGCTACGATATCTTAATTGACTAGAATTGTTGAAGGATCTGAATTTTACAGATTTTGATTTATTAGATTTGCAAATATTAAATAATTAATATTTGAGATGGGCACCGATTTATTCCAGAACTTGTCTGGGGACGTTAACCACTGATTCTAGAATTTGTCTTTCAAGTATATCGGTGGGTGCCGCGATATCTTAATCGACTAGAATTACAGATGGTCAAAGGGTTTAACAGATTTATTTTGCGTTATACGCTACTGTTAAAGGGACATCACGCTACTATATGTATTATTTAATATACGGTATGAGAGCAATATCGCACGAAGCAATGTCAGTGTGAAGAGGCAAGTCGTTTCCAAGGTCTACCCAGAGCTTGGTTTAGCCGAGACACGAGGATCTGAACTTTGCATTCCTAATACTCTGCCTACCAATAATACTTAAATATAGTAGTGGCTTTATTGTACTTTAATAAGTACAGACATTTCATCTTACTGTAGTTACGTATTTATAATATAATACGGACAGTAAGGAAAGAGAAAAAATAATTATTTCTTCGCCGTCGCACTAAATATAATATAAGTAATGACGTACGTAATAAACACGAATATATTGCACTATTCTACAAAATAATCGCTAAATAATATTCTACTAAATTAAATAAAACGATTATAATAAAATTACATAGTAATACATACATAAATATAAAAATAATAATAATAATATAAAATAATAGAGTCACACACCCACTCCATATGTTGTTACGTTATGGAGTCCCTAGATGTTTGAAGGATTAGGGAGGTGGTCGTGGGAAGAGAATCTTGCCTTCCACAGTTTCCGGAGAGTCCTCCATTCCCTTCCGATAAACACAAACGACCGACTGGGTGATTGAGTCGCTGCATCCTGAATACAATTCCAGGTTTCCTCTTCGTCCTGGAATAGTGACGATAGAAACATCGCTCAAAGTATATGACGGCGTCACAAAGCCGATTCCAGGAGCTATAGTGGTCCGTCGCTCTCTGCAGGAGAGGTGAGAGTCCCTGCGAGACATCTGATGTTCCAGAGCTCCAATCGCTCTCTCTGATCTTCATGAAGGATCCACTCGCGGTGGGGAGGCCCAGATCCACGGCGTCGTCCCTGGCAACATGTAATACCGACAGATCTATCCCGGGTTCAAATAACTCCGATCCACCCGTCCGCGTTTCAGGTTCGACTTTCTCCGCTCCCTTGGCTGGTCTAATCTCAGTCGGAGTAAGATGGGGAGGCCATTCATTCTCCTTACTCAGGAAGTCGGGTTCACCTAACCGGTCTATAGTATCTGTCAGTTCTTGAGGAGTTGTTCCTCTGGAAGCGATGTCCGTTGGATTAAACTTCTTGGGGCAATATCTCCATTGATCTACATTGGAGCTAAGATTGTCATTATCTGAGGAGTGTGGTGTTCCCTCAGTTGGGTCGTCTCCCTCACTAGTATCGTCTTCCCATTCACTCACCTGGCAGACACGATCTTGAAGCAGTCTTTCCCTGAGCGTTCTACGGGAAGGTCCAGTAAGGTACCAACCTACTCTAGTTCTTACCGCATAGGTCTGTAGTGGCTGCGGTTGAGCAGGTCGTTTCTCTAATGTCTCCAGCGCCTCATGCGCGTTTTGGCCGATGAGTATTTGCACTCCAGGATAATCAGTCTGGAATCGAGGTATGTTAAGATGTTGGATGCTCTCATCCTCGTCCCAATTATAAAGGTCTGCTTGAGTAGTAGCGAAGTTCTTTATAGCCACCATTTTCACTGACCTTATGCTGTGTTCTCCTAATTCGTCCTGGGGGGTGGACAACGCTCCGACATAATAATCAGCTGTTATTGTATATTTCCAAACTTGCATAATGCCCGACATGTTGAGCTTAGTTTGGAACTTGGGTTGTCCAGCAAATATATCTTCGGCTAACTCTTTATCGATGAATGTTCCTGTGCTGCCGGAGTCCAGGAGGGCGTTCACTATATAGCTCTTCTGAGGTCCGTGGACCCGTAACTGGACTACAGGAAATTCTCGGATTCCTATATTGGAAGTTAGCGCTTTCCAAGATGGTTGTTGATCGGAAGTAGTTAAGGTAAGGTCGCTGTCTGTGTCTTTCTCATGTACGAGTGCTCGATACACTGCGGTGGTGTTTATTAGGTAACAGGATTCGTTTTGGTCGGAGAACTCGTCCGTATAGAATCCTTCCATCTCAGATTGATCAGTGTCGTTCACATCACTGAATTGGACATGTAGTTCGGACTCACTTACCTGACTCGGGCTGTTTCGTTCGAATTCCGTGTGCAACAAGATATGATGATTTGCGCCGCACTTTGCACACCTTGCGTCGGAGTTACAGGTTCGCCGTTGGTGTCCTCGTCTGAGGCAATTATAACACAACCGCTTATCCCACATGACTTCACGTCTATCCTCGAGTGATTTCTTCAGGAATTTATCACACGCATTTAAACGGTGGGGCCCGTCGCACAGCACACATTTCGGCTTGATGTTACTTACTTTAACCTGTGCTATGTGGTGCACACTTGTTCTTTCCTCGGGCTTTCTCACCTGAATTCCTTTAGGAGACGTAGGAGGGGTTTTTTGTACCGGTTCCCTTCTGTCATTGGGTCGAGACTTGGATTTACTTACCTGATCTTTAGGCATTTTATTGACATAAGATCTGTCAGTGTCTTTCCCGCTGTCCTCTCCTTGAGAAGTTTGGCTTTCACCGTCGTCGGTATAACATACTGGTATTACCCTTCTCCTAGAAACGGGTTTCTCACTTACCTTGTTTTCCAATGTCTTCTCTCTGGACTGCCTTAGGAGCTGTAATTTCACTTCTCTATCTAAGAATGACATGAGATCAGTCATGGTAGGGTCTCGTCGTTGTTGTTCCATCATATATAACACCTTCTTGTCCCAGCGTGTACCTACTCCACCCTTGGGCAAAGTAGATGCTAAGGCTCCTATAACCATAG